>PVJI01025993.1:0-19603 GCA_004026765.1 Micronycteris hirsuta
CAAAATGCAGGAAACTAAACAGAAGAGAAATACAAAATAATAATCAAATAAAAGAAATAAAAATATTGAAGAAATATGGGGAGAAGAGTTTTCAGGAATCACTGTAGAGGACACATGGACAGAACTAAGGGGGAGGAGGGAGGTTGGGGGGGTGGGACGGGGGGAGGGGGGAGGGGGGAGGCTGCAGGTAACTGTAATTAAACAAAAAAAATTAATTAAAAAAAAAAGAAAAAAATATTGAAGAAATAATAAAAATAAACAATAAGATGCAAGTTCTGTAGGATAGCAAATTGAAATTTGTCTCACTTTCTTAGTTGTTGGCATTAGCCTTGTGATATCTGTCTGGATCTGATTTTGTTCCTTTCATTGCTCCAGGTCTTATTGCTCACACTTCGGAAAAGGAAAGAGGGGATAAAAAGCTTCCTGCTGACTTTAAACCTGCTAAGCAAGTTCTGCTGGTCTTCCTGGATACTGCAGGCAGAGAGGGACTGGGCTTAGCTTTTTTCCTTTCCTGTAGATTTTTTTTTCCTTTTCCTGTAGAGGATGGGCACTAGGTCTGGACTGCAATATTCTCAGGTACCCAGCCTGCAGCCCAGTCTCTCTGGGAACTGCTTCCCCTCTGAGCCCTGCTACCCCACTTTGGCCTGTTAGGCACCCTGATTTGGAGCAAATCATGCCCCTTCTTCTCCCTCTTCACTGGCCCAGCTGGTGCGAGCGTTCCTTAAACAGAATATGAGAGCCTTTTTTTTTTTTTTAAATAAATTCCTCTTGTTTGTGCCTGCCATTCTCAACAAGCACGCAGCCTTTCACACAGCCCAGTTCTCTGAGTAGTTCCAAGACAATCCACATCAGGGTCAATCATGGCCCAACACTTCTCCCTTCTCCAGGTGTCACCCAGCTCCCCAATTTCTCTGGTAATGTCCTACCACAGTCCCAGTGGGGGAAGACTGCCTCTGTGCATCTCCCACTGCATCTTTATTCATCTCAGCAACTTCAAGCATCCAGTTCTTTCCTGGTGCTGGGCTACCCTCCCTGCTCTGGTACGGAAGGGAGCAGCGGTGTTACAATTGCTGATATGGCTCTCCTTCAAAGCTCCTGCTCCTGGTGCCAGGCCAGCGACTGCAGCAGTCTTGGTCCCTTTGCAGGTCCCAGGGACCTTATCATCCCAACACAATGTCCTTACCATCTATTTTTTCAATGTCCTCTACATTTTTTGGCTCCCAAGCTTCATAAAAACTGTGATTCCATTGGCTGTTCACTCCGTTCTTCAGAAGATCAGCTAGGTATTTCAGTTGGTGTCTCAGCAAGTGGGTTCAGCTCCCACCTACCTCGACACCATCTTCAGTTTCTTCAATGCACTACATTTGTTATCTGATTTAATTGTTGCCTTCTCATGTCCTTTTGATGGAAGTAGTATTCCTTTTTGAAGAGATCAACTCTCAGTGAAATTCTAACACTGGTTCAAGGCCACACAGCTAGCATGACAGAGCAGAATTCAACCCTTCGTGCTCATTCTTGTCAAATAATAATCAGATGCCCTTTGGCACAGTGTGGAGGATGGTGAAGGCTGGCAACATACAGCTGGAGCCCGCAGGGGTTAAGAAGGAGATAGTTAAATAGTTAGCCACAAGCTTTAGCTGAATGCACCTGTAACTTTTGCAGAAGAAATATTTATCATTTAGTTAGCCTGGGAAATGGAGCAATTATGCCTGTAGTTTTTCCCTGAGTCTGTGAAACATCCCTGAGCTTTATCCAACTACCCCTTATAAAAATAAAATAAACATGAGAACCATGTTCAGGGTCATTGTCTCTCCATCAGAGAATGATGTCCCACCTGGTCCCTGCTTTTCCTTAAAATGTCTGTGTCTGTGTCTTTCTTAATCTCCCGTCGCCCCTGCCCCCCCTCAGGGACCTCCTCCCCACACAAGTAGCGGTAGCACAGGGCTTGGGACCAAGCTGAGATGGCGTGATGGAACCATACAACCTCATAATCCTGGGATTCTTTGAAATAAAATAAAGACTGAAGGTGAGCTTCTTTCCACCACAAGTCGAAGTTTTATTGATCTTTTATTTTCTAAAGTGTCAAAACTCTAGCTTTTCAGGTCAACTGTCAATAGTCAGCTCTCAGAACAAAATTCCCACCTAAGAATTTTTATTCTTCTGTGAAGGGAAAGTAACCAAATGTTCCTCCTACTACTCTGAAAGAAATGAAGCAATTGTAAACATTCAGACATACCTGTGGGCCAGCAGCTCCCACTAGAGTCCATACCTACAGAACTCCCTGATGGAGGGGCAGTATCTAGGCTTTGTGCATGTAGAGTAGTGTGAATTAAAATAAGGGAGGAGTTAAGGGGTCATCATAATAACCTACTTTTAAAGGCTTTTAAAAAGTGATGTTAAGAAAATAAACCACAAATTCTCTGGTAGGTGTGTTAAAACCAGTAGTCTGAGTAGTGCTCTGGTGATGCTACAGTTGTAGCAGAAAGTCTGCTACTTAAGACTTGAACTGAGTCTAGAACTGGGGTCAGCACACCGCTATGAAGGGCATGTGCCTGGGGTCTGACTGACACATCAAATCCTCACTCCACCTGCTGCTTGATAACCCTGGATAAATTTAAAACTACCATACATCCCCAGCTTGAGCCAAAGGGGAAACAAAGGGGTCTGTGAGCTCTTCAAACAGGCTGGCCAGGGAAGAGGTGGGGTTTGCAGCTACCATGGACACTCCCTAGGTCCTGGCCCACTTTTTCCTGGAAATTATCTCTGTGAGGCTCTAAGAAAGAGGGGTGACAGGGGAATGCTCACCTATGATTGTTGGGAGGCCATATGAGCCTTGACTGCAAACTACCTGTATCCTCCTTCAAGGGTCACACTGGCATTAGAAGGCATTAGGAGATGTTGCTGCTTTTGGAGCCTGAGTTCCAGAAGCTGAAGGGACAAATGAACATTTCTCTCCCTGAGCCTTATTTCTAGTCTCAGACATGGCCTTGTCTCAGTTCTATTAGGAATGCAGAAACTGAATGACCAGGGGTAATCACATCTGGTTGGAAGTTAATCACCAGCTGTTACCCCAGATTCCTCATAGCCCCAAACATCATCATCCTGTTAGCCTTAGTTGGCACTTCTGGCCCTTGCTTGGCTCTGTGGCTCCAAGACAGACTAGAGTGGCCTGATGATCCAGGGGCAGCAAGGGACCACCACTTGCTGGAGAAAAACTACCGATCACACATGCTCAGTTTCCTGTCTCAATGACCTCCCCCTCCAGGCTTTGCAGGGGCTTGAGGCTTCTCCTTGAGGTAGATGCCCGGAAGGTTTTCTCTATCCAGGTGATGACAGGGGACATGAGAAGAGACACAGATGTCAAATTGCCATGTGGAAATCAAAAAGCCTCCATTCTAGTGGATCCAAATGCATGGATGGGATCAACTCTGGCACATTTTTTTTTTTTTAATCAGAGGATTATTCTGAAATTCAAAGAAAAGGAAAAGAGTTCTATGCCTCAGCCCACACAGACATGTTACACATCACTGCTGCATTCTGGAGAAGCCATCTGAACCTCCTGGCTTAGCATTAACTAATTATCCTGGTGTGTTCTCAAGCACACCTGATGGGCTCATTATTTTGTGCCTGCTCTGAATTCATCCTGTGACCACCTCAGGGAGAGCTCCTGAGGACATCAGGCCAATTTACTGGTGCTCAGAGACACTATGAAAACCAGCTGGAAACCTCAGCCCCTGCTGCCTAACCTTCCATGGCCTGCACAGGAACCAGACTGAAGGCTCTGTGATCCTGGGCCTCACCCTAACTTCCAATAATTCTCCCCCAGGGTCTTAGGTGCTAGGTGAGGATGCCAATGCAGTGCCCACATGCACTGATTCTTAAATGCTGTCTCACCATGAACCAAAGCCATGCTGCCTGTGAGAAATGGATGAAGTAATATCAGCTGGGATTGAAAAAGGCATGCTGTCAAAAAGTCTGAAAGAGCCAGGGGGCCTCCTGTTTCATGCACCCGGTCCTTTACTGCCTTGGATGGTGAAGCTGCCCACCCCTCCTTCCTTGCCAGGAAGTAGTTCATTATGTGCTTACTGCTGGTGAGAAGGAAGAATAAAGGAAAGGAGGGTATAGGGGTTGAATAGTGTTCTCACAAAATCTATGTCCATCTGGTACCTGTAAATGTCACCTTATTTGGAATTGGGGTCTTTGCAGATCTAACTAATTAAATGAAGATAAGGTCATACTGGATTGCAGTGAGCCCTAAATTAAATGATGTGTCATTATATGAAAGCTATCTAAAGACACACAGAGAAGAGGGTTATATGAAGATTGAGGCGGAGATAAGAGGGGTGCAGCTATAACTTGGGATTGCCGACAGCGATCTAAAAACAGGAGAGTCATGGGACAGAGTCATCCTGCTCAGAGCCTCCAGAAGGAATTAACTCTGCTGATACCTTGATTTTGTACTTCTGGTCCCCACAACTGTGAGAGAATAAATTTCTGTTATTTGAAGCCACTCAATTTGTGATACTTTGTTGTGGCAGCCCTAGGTAATTAATAGAATGAAGGAAAGAAGAAAATATTTTTGAGATCTTATTATATACTACATACCACATTTGATATATTCACATACAGCACCTCATTTAATCTACAAAACAACTCTGAAGGGTAAATATTATTTTAATTATTCTCACTTGACCAATGAAAAATTTCTGTTGAATAAATAACTTTTCCTGAGTCATTAAACTAGAAAGAGGTAAATTCTCTCTTTGTCCTGTTCCTCTTCCCTTTAGAGCCTAGAAAGTAAGCAAGTTAATATAATAAGCTATCTTTTGCTGATACATCCTGATACATGGGAGAAATCATCCTGGTATTACACGTGCATTGTAAGCAGGACCATTTATACATGGTCTCCCCATAATACCCTGTCAATGGCATTTTAGTGCCCAGGAAGAGGAGCTGTTCCAGGGTCGAGCAGGTGGGGAGAAGGGTCTTAAGTCCCCTACAAAGCACACCATATCTGTGGCAGTGATTTCCACACGCGTGTAAACACGCAGTCCTGAGAATTTACCCGTTTTGAGCCCAGCTCCGTGTGATTCCCGTGTGAGCAAGTGTGGATCAGGTCTGTGGAATGGAAACTCTCTAATAAGAATTTGGCAAAGATGTATTTTAAAAAGTTCTGACTTGCTGATCCCTGCATATTACTTTAACCTGGTCCTATCTGCCACTGGACCTGAATTTACATCCTAATGCCCTGCTATAAGTAATCCTACCTTTTCTGCTTAATCCCATGAATAATCAATCCAATGTAAATGTGTCTTAATGCCTCTAATAAAAGTCCCGGCTAAGCAACCCACAAGGTCTTTCTCCCCAAGATGGGGATGGTGGAGGAGACCCGTGGCCGCCGGATTCTCACCTCCAAGCGTGTCTCTGGGTAAGATTGATTCACGCGATCGGGGCGGTCCCCCCACGGATTTTGCGGGTTGAAATCCGCGACACATATCCATTTCCAAATGAACACAAGGTGGTTGACATAACAAGATTCTCAGTGCTATTGCTTCTGACACCCAGAGATGATCATGACTATTCATTGCAAATGTTTTGCAGTGCCTGTCAAAGCCAAACATGATGGTGGTGGCGCAGATGATGAAACTCAGTGACATTCATAATTTTTGTCTGTAAGAAGCCTCAGGTTGCTCAAATGAAAAGGATTACATATGAGCCCTGTAATAGATTAAGTAGTGCCTCTCAGAAATTCATGACTACTCAGAACATATAAATGTGACCTTATTTGGAAATTGAGGCTTTGTAGATGCAATCAAGTTAAAACGAGGTCATACTTGATTAGGATAGCACCTAAATCTAATATGACCAGGTTCTTTAAAAGAAGAGGGAAATTTTGACATACAAACAAACAGCCAGGGAGAAGGTGGCCAGGTGAAAATAGAAGCAGAGACTGGAGTTATGCTGCACAAGGAACACCTGGGAACACCAGAACCTGGAAGAGAAATGTTTCTTTCCTAGAGCCTTTAGAGGGAGCATGGCCCTGACAGCAACTTCATTTTTGACTTCTAGTCCCCTGAAGTATGAGGGAATAAATTTCTGTTTGTGTACAGTTGATCCTCATTATTTTCAGATTCCATATTTGCAAATTTACCTACTTGCTAAAATGTACTTGTAACCCCCAAATCAATACTTACAGAGGTTTCATAGTCATTTATGGACATGTACAAATCACAGAAAAATTTGAGTTGCCCAACACACATGTTCCTAGCTAAGGTCAAACAAGGCAATTCAGTATGTTTTTGTTTAAGTTTTCATACTATAAACAAGTGATATTTTTGCAATCTATTTAGTGCTACATGGCTGATTTTTGTACTTTTTTGTTGGTGATTCTGCTGTTTCAAATGCCCCCAAGAATAATGCTGAAGAGTTATCTAGTGTTCTTCAGTGCAAGAAGGTTGCAGTGTCTCTTACAAAGAAAATATGTATATTAGATATAAACTTCATTCAGGCATGAGTTATAGAGTCATTGTTTATGGCTGAGTTCAATATGAATAAATTGTGATATATTTAAAAAAGGGCCTTTAAACAGAAATACACACAAGAAACACTGTTACATATTTATCAGTTGATTAAAATGTTGCGACCAAATGTTCACAAGAACCTAGTTTTACATTTCCCCAAAGAGCTATTGCTCAGTATTTTCTAATTGTGTTGTGACCCTTCAAGTCTTGGCAGGTTCATGGTATTTGTACAGATGGAAAAATACTCATGGAGCCATTGAAATGATGGGCATTCCTTTATTCATGGGTGGGCAAGCCACGTACACTGCAAGCTGTGTGTCTTTCTGCATGTCACGTGCCATGGCCCTTGCTCCCCAGCGTATCACCTATCATGACACCTGTCCCCTTGTGTGTCTCCCATCATCACCCCCAGCAGGGAGTCCCTACCTGTTTAAGTATTAGATGGGAACAAAGCCAGAAAAACGCCAGAACATTATTATATAACATAACATAATTCTGTACATGCGAGCCCACTTCATGTTATGGGAACAGTTATCGGACCCAGTCTCAAGGCTGTGAGGACACTGGTTATCAGGCCCCTCCAAGGCTGTGGGACACTGCTTCCCTTGGTTACCCAAACATCTGGGTGAGGAAACCAGACTGCCTCCACTTACCCTACACTAATTAAGTATTCCAAAGCCTTTATACAACAAAACTACTCTGAATAATGAGAACTGATTGTATTTTCTTTTAGTAACCCTAGGAAATCAAAACAAGCCCTTGGCAGGCCTCTTTGATGAGCTTAATGGTGATGATGTCATCATCCACAGTGTATGTCATGAAGACATCTTACAGTTCAGCAGAAGCTCTGAAAGATAAATCATGGTGCAATAAAAACTCAACAACTAAAGTTTTTCCCCAGGAATATATCTATTGACTCAGCAAGATTTAACATAGCAAGAACACTCTCGATTATAAGGAATGTGAGGCAGTGTAGTGTTTGGGTATAAACTTCTCCAAGAAACCTTTGCTGGACCCCAGTTTGAGCCAAGAGCTCCCTTCTCAAGTACCCACAGTAGCCTATGTATTTCCCCAATTTAAGATCATTGGTTTTACCCCCTAGACTAAGCTACTTGAGCATGAGCATTGGAACTTATTTTTATGTTTGAACCCCCAGCAAGTTTTGCTGTGTTAAGAACCTAATACATAGTAGTGAGCTTGGAATTCAGCCATTGTTGAGCCTTGTTCTCTGAAGCAGGTAGAGCAGCTGCTTGAGAATCTTATTGGTTTATCATGTGATGGACTTTGGTCTTGCAACAGCTAAACAAACCTGGTGAAAAGAAATAACCTGGGGTCAGAAAATTTGCACTCTTTTTTTATTCTCACTTGAGGATTTTAGAGAGAGAGGAAAGGAGAGGGAAATAGAAAGGGAGAGAAACATTGATTAGCTGCCTTTTATATGTACCCTGATTGGAGATTGAATCCACAGCCCAGGCATGTGCCCTGATTGGAAATCAAAACTTCAACCCTCTGGTGTGCAGGACAATGCTCCAAACAACTGAGCCACCTGGCCAGGGCAGAAAGCTTGTACTCTTGGCTTGGCCCTTGTATGAACCATTAAACCGTAGTTAGCAATTCATTCGATTCAGGGGAAAGGAGGTTGTGCATGAAATGCTTCCCTGAGGAAGGGAGATTTGATTGAGACTAAAGGATGGATAAGCAAAAAAGAGCATTCTGGACAGGAAGAATAGACTCCAAGGCAGCAGAAAGAATGAAGAATAGAAAAGAGTATAGAACATTTGAGTTCATCCCAAAATACATCAGAGAATCACCCAAATGGGAGAGCTATAAAATTTTCTAATTGTCCAATATTTACCCTATACTATCTCTGACTGTTGGCCTTCTGATTGATAAGAAGCTCACTCCTCTTCAAGGCAGCACATTCCATTTACAGACTGTTCTCTTTGATTGAAAGTTCTTTCTTACATTAAACTCCAAACTATTTTGGGGCTCTAATAATACCTTTTATTTGTTAGCATAACAAATAGACAAATAAATTAGCAAATAAAATAGATTATTTCTGATCATCCTTTTTACTGTTGAGAAAACGAATGCTCAGAAAGGTTAAATGTCTTGTCAGGATCACTCAGTGGACAAGTAAAAGCCCTGGACTCTGAGCTCCAAAGCCCATATAACTCCCGCATTTTGCCATTTCAGTTTCACTGATTGACCCTAGTTCTTCCTGCTGGGGAAATGCAGACCCAGTTGGACCTACCTCCAGTTATTAAGCCCTCTAATATTTGAAATTCCTTATTCATTCTTAAGTCTATTTTTTTCTGGATTAATTACCCCTTTATCTAACTATAATTCATCTTCCTCATGTAAAATGGGGAAATGATACTTGTTCCACATTTCTGACAGGAGTATTGATGAGGATAAAATAGGATAACTGACAGGAAAGAGCTCAGAAAAAGCAAGGAACATACACACAAGCAAGGAGGAGCTGCAATAAGGACACAGAGGTGGCATTGTATATTGGGGCATTACCAGGGCTGGCAGTCAGGAGACTAGTTTCAGGCCTATGCCTGATACAAATGAGCTTGAGGAAAAATCATTTTCCCTCTCTGGGTCTCAATTTCCTTACCTGTAAAATAAGGGAGGTAGCTGGTGAGATGTGTTCCTCAACCTTTTTTTAAATCCATGTTCCTCCTTTCACACATATTCACTGGGGATTCTCAAATGGCCCTAGGGGCTCTTTTCCCACAGGTGAACATTACTGAACTAGAAGCTCTCTGAGCTTCCTTGTACTGATAAGATTTCCTGTTCTGGTCCATGTCTGTACAGGTGGTCTCCTAGCATCATCAGATGCAGCTGTTCAGAGAAGCTGACTGTGGGCCCAGAGCGGAAGAGATTCTATTAACTACCATTACTCACTTAAGTGGGGGTGTTCTCACCTGATGTGGATTCTGCAGGCCAGGATCAGTTGTTGTGGCCATTTGATAAACAAATGCACACGGACTACAGAAGTCCTGTGGAGAAAAAGGGCCGGCATGGCTGCTCTCTAAGTGAGAGAGAGGGCCAGAGAGAGAGAGAGAGCCTGAGCAGGCTAAAGAGAGCTCTACCCCTTCCTGGACAGGGTTTTATTGCTTTTCTGGGCACATTACATTGAGGGTGGTTTTCATTTACTATGCACAGGTCCTCATCTACTATGCATAGAATCACGGTAGGTGATTACCTTTTACAGATAACAAAGGAAAGAATGTTGCTAATTACTTCAAAGAAAAGGATGTTACAGATCCAGGGGAAAAGTGGTTGAGCTGGTTACACTCCATACTTGGGAGGTTTAGCACAGACTTTTAGGAAGTTGCAGTAAGCCCTCGCTGCTTCCTCAATCCAGGGTGAGGGTGTTTTAGCAAAAGCCAGTCTCATAGCAGTCTAGGTACAATGCAGGCCTGATTCCCCACGGGAATACCTATCCGTGGGCATGGCTCCTGAGTGCCGAACCTAATGCCACACTGGTTTTTCCGAGTGGGGGCTGGGCTAAATTCCCACACCATGAGAAATAGTTCCCTATACTCACCCTGTTGGTTTCACCTCCACCCACCTCCCCAAGGCCTCTAGATCTGTGTGACAAGGTGTGCCCTCCTTCTCTGACTAGGAGCAAATTAGAAACATGATAGGTAAGAGCCAAGTTTAAACTTGACATGTTGTCATAATTTGTTCTGAAAGCCTCAGAAGGAATATGTCGTCTGCAGGACCCTTGGAAATGTAACAAAGTCTCTGGAACTCCCCAGACCTCCCCTAGGATATTCATCCTAGTCTAGGTCTGGCAGCCACTTCTTCCTGTAAGATGAACTGATATTTATTGTCAAATATTTATTTGGTTTGTATATATGTCAGATGTTTCTGAAATGCCAGACAAACCCAGACAGTTATGATTACACAGGGACTATCAGGATTGTTTACTGATTTCTGTGATCTTGCATATAACAATGCCCACAGAGTTGGAACACACTTGAATATACATTCAAACTGCTTCACTGGAGCAATATATTCACCAAGATTCTGTTTTAAACCTATGAATTCATCATCATATTTTATTTTTTAATATAATCTTTATTACATTTTTTCCATTACCATTTAATCCACTTATACCCCTCTCCCCCAATAATCACCTAACTGTTGTCCTGGTCCATGAGTACTTTTTTTTCTATTTGCTCAGCCCCTTCACCCCTTAGCCTCTCCTTCTCCACTAGCTGTCATCTCTTTTCTATCTATGAGTCTGTCTCTGTTTTGCTTGTTAGTTCAGTTTGTTTGTTAGATTCCACATATGAATGAAATCATATGGTATTTTTCTTTCTCTGACTGGCTTATTTCACTTAGCATAATGTTCTCCAGGTCCATACATACCATTGCAAAATTTTCTTCTTTTTCAAGGCCAAGTAGAATACCATTGTGTAAATGGTATATCCATAGTTGGAAATGACTATGGTATTTCTATAGCTGTTTTATCCACTTATTTATTGATGGGCACTTGGGCTGCTTCCATATCTTGGCAATTGTAAATAACACTGCAATGAACATAGGGGTGCTTATGTTCTTTTGAATTAAGGTTTTGCATTCCTTCGGATACATTCCCAGCAATGGAATTGCTGGGTCAAAAAGCAGATCTATTTTTAATCTTTTGAGGTATCTCCATACTGCTTTGTATAGTGGCTACACCAATCTGCATCCCACCAACAGTGCCAAAGGGTTCCCTTTTTGCTTATTCCTTCCTGTGTATTATTTATCTCAGATATTACATTCTTTATTTCTGACTGATCTTTTTTTATGGTTTCTATGTATTTTTTCATGCTGTTGAGTATCCTTATAATCATTACTCTAAACCCTCTATCTGATAAATTGCTTACTTCCATTTCACCTAGCTCTTCTGGACAATTCTCTTGTTCTTTCATTTGGAGTCTATTTGTCTTCCCGTTTTGGCTGATTCTTAGTATTTTCTGCTTTATATGTTAAACTAATTAGCTGTTAAACTGATCAGTAGATAATATAATCAATCTGTGATCAGCAGTCAGTCTTATGCACCACAGGTTGGGCAGCGTGATTCCTGTGGGTGGTGCTACTGCTTCTCCTCAGGTTGATATCATTCAGAGAGGAGTGCTCTGCCTGAGAGAGATGGCTTCTGCAGTTTGAGGAATGACTCAGCACATGGATCCTGGCAGCTTTTCCCTTAGCTCTCTCCCCAGAGCCACCAACACAAGATTCTCCCCAAGCATCTCTAGTCTACCTTGCCCTTCCTTTGCTAGCACTCAGGGTAAGTGGCTGCAAACAAAATTTTGTGCTTTTATCCTGTAAAAGGCTCTTTGCATCTTCAGCTGTCTCTCCCTGGCCACAGAACCCCTGCTGTTTTTCACAGCTACCTCTTGTCTGGGTTCCTTACTGGCTCTGGCGCTGTAGGCTAGGGAGCGCAGTTTGGGATTTAGACCCCACACTTCTCAGGGGGAACCCCCCAGTCACTAAAATATCTCTCTGGCACTTCAGCTGCCACCTGTGGGAGCCCAGCCAGGCCTCTCATGTCTCCTCTGTACTCTCTACCAGTCATGTTGTACTGAAGTGTTTTCTTCTGTCTGTCCGTGGTTATAAGGCTTCTCCCTAGCTAGTGTTCAGTTGGTTATTTAAAACAATTTCTCTACAATTTAGTTGTAATTCCAGATTGGTCCTGGGAGTAGGTTGATGTAGCTTTCACTTATTTCTCCACCATCTTGGATCCTTACCAAGATTTTTAAAAATAAACCAATTAGTATCTTTTTTTAAATATATTTTATTGATTATGCTATTACAGTTGTCCCATTTTCCTCTTGTTATTCCCCTCCACCCTGCACATCCGCACCCACCCGCATTCCCCCTCTTTAGTTCATGTCCATGGGTCATACATATAAGTTCTTTGGCTTCTACATTTACTATACTATTCTTAGCCTCCCCACTGTCTACTTTTTACCTACCATTTCTGCTACTTATTCCCTGTACCTTTTCCCCCTTTCTCACCCTCCCCCTATCCTTATCCTGCTGATAACCCTCCATATACTCTCCATTTCTGTGATAATGTTCCTGTTCTAGTTGTTTGTTTGCTTTAGGTTTGGTCATTCATAGTTGTGAGTTTGTTGTCATTTTACTGTTCATATTTTTTATCTTCTTTTTCTTAGATAAGTACCTTTTACATTTCATATAATAAGGGCTTGGTGATGATGAACTCCTTTAACTTGACCTTACCTGGGAAGCACTTTATCTTCCCTTCCGTTCTAAATGATAGCTTTGCTAGACAGAGTAGTTTTGGATATAGGTCCTTGCCTTTCATGACTTAGAATACTTCTTTCCAGCCCCTTCTTGACTACAAGATTTCTTTTCAGAAATCAGCTGATAGTTTAATAGTCTCCTTTTCTCTTGTTGCTTTTAAGATTCTCTCCTTGACTTCTGGCCAAGATGGAGGCATAGGTGGATACACTGTGCCTCCTCACACAACCAAAAGAGGGAAAAAAAGCAATTTAAAGGCAAGGGCAACCAGATCTGACAGAAAACTGAACTGAGTGGAAGTCCGACAACCAAGGAGTTAAAGAAGACACGTTCATCCGGACCGGTAGGTGGGGCTGAGCTGTGTGGAGAGTGCTTAGCGAGACTCGGTTTGTGGAGCGGTACTGGCAGCACTCTAGCCACCTGGAGAGGCCAGTGTGGGTGTGCCTGGCCAAAACACGGTGGGCACACTCTGCGAAACCGGAGCTGAGACTGGCGGACCAGGAAGGAAAAACCTGGAGGAAAATCTGGGAGGCAGAACAGACTGTTTGGCCCACCAACACAGGGAAATAAAGCCTCAAATCACTGATTGAAAACACCTGTGGGGGTTAAGGCGGTAGCAGAAGGAACTCTCAGCCTCACAGGAGAGTTTGTTGGGGAGGCCCACAGGGACTTGGAACTGTTCAGGCTCGCCCACTCACCCCAGAGCTAGCAAAGAAAGAATCAACTTGCTTGTGAGTAACTGAGGAGGTGCAGAGCATGGAGCAAGCGCCATTGTTCTCTTAGGCCCCGCCCCCACACACAGCATCACAACACAATGATGTGAGTTACTCTGCCCCCACAGACAGCATCACAAAACAACGATGTAAGTGACCCCGCCCTGGTGAACACCTAAAGCTCCGCCCCTTAAAGTAACAGTAGCACCGAGAAAAAAAAATGGTCCAAATAAGAGAGAAGAAAATGGCGGCGAGATGTGGGGAGCAGAGTCCACTTCCTCCTGCCCACTGGTGAAACACCTAGCTGATTTTCTGAGGAACAGAGCAAACACGCAACAGTATTCCAGCATATATGAAGATTGGTGACGAAGATTACAGAGGAAATTGAATGATCAGATGCTTGACGCAGACAGGAGGACCAGGGGAGCAGGCCCGGCCAGACACTTTTAAAGCCAGCCAGCAGTTTTTTTGTTGTTGTTGTTCTTTGTTTGTTTGTTTGTTTTCCCCACCCTCCTTTCTATCTGTCCTTCTTTATTTTTTTGAATTCCTTCTCCCTTCCTTTCATTTAGTATTCCTAGATTTATCCTCTTTATATTTCTTTTTTTAACTTTTTAAAAAGATTTTATTTATTTATTTTTAGAGAGAGGGGAAGGGAGGGAGACAGAGAGGGAGAGAAACAGCAATGTATGGTTGCTCCTCACATGGCCCTCACTGGGGAACTGGACCACAGCCCAGGCATGTGCCCTGACTGGGAATCGAACCAGGACACTTTGGTTCCCAAGCCTGCGCTCAATCCACTGGGCTACACCAGCCAGGACCTCTTTTTATTTCTTATTTTTTTATTTTTATTTTTTTTACTTTATTTTCTATTTATTTTTTTCTTCTTCCTTCCTTTCTTCTTTATCCACAGGTGAGACAATAAAACCTGGAGTTGTGAAGAGAACAGAGCTAGATCCAGACAAGGGTCAGCCCAAAAAACAGAGAAAGTGACACAAAATTAACTTTGCTACTCTAGAGAACTTGACAGATCAATTTAAGAAACAGAGGCTAGCAAGAAGAGTCTCACAAACACTGGGAAGACAAAGAAACAATCCCCAAATGAAATGAAAGGAGGAAGCCCTAGAAAGGATGAAAAATGAAAGAGAGGCAAGTCAACTATCAGATATAGAGTTCAAAAATTGATTATCAGGAGGCTCACGAAGCTCGAGAAGCTCAAGAAGCTCGATGAGCTCGCAGAAAATTAACAGAAACTACAGGGAAACTATAATGAACTCACTGCAAACTATGTCAACATGAAAAAGGAAATAGAAACTATTCACAAGGGCCAAGAGGAAATGAAGAATACAATATCTGAATTTAAGAACACAATAGAAGGAATCAAAAGCAGGCTCGATGAGGCAGAGGATCGGATCAGCGAGCTGGAGGAAAAGGTTGAAAAAAGCACCCAAAAAGAGCAAGAACAGGAAAAGAGGCTCAGAAAGAATGAAGAGGTACTAAGGAAATGCAGGACAACATGAAATGTAATAATATTCATATAATAGGGGTACCAGAAAGAGAAGAAGAGGAGCAAGGGATAGAAAACCTGATTGAAAAAGTAATGATGGAAAACTTCCATAATGTGATGACAGAAAAAGCCACACAAATCCAGGAAACACAGAGAGTCCCAATCAAAAGGAACACAAACAGGCCCACCTCAAGACACATCATCATTAAAATGGCAAAATTCCAAGACAAAGAAAGAATCTTAAGGCAGCTAGGCAGAAACAGGAAGTAACATACAAGGGAGCCGCAATAAGGCTAGCAGCTGACTTCTCAATGGAAATGCTCAAAGCCCGAGGAGAATGGCAAGAAATATTCCAAGTAATGAGAACCAGAGGCCTGCAACCAAGGCTACTGTACCCAGTAAGGCTCTCAATCAAGATAGATGGCCTAATAAGGAGCTTCTCAGACAAAAGAAGTCTAAAAGAATACACCTCCACCAAACCAGCTCGGCAAGAAATGCTAAAGGGACTGCTTTAAGGAAAGGAAGGAAAAGAGAGAGAGAGAGGAACACAGGTACAAGAAAAATGACAATGAGTAAGTACCTATCAATAATAATCTTAAAGATAAATGGATTAAATGCTCCAATCAAAAGACATAGAATAGCTGAATAGATACGAAAGCACAACCCACACATCTGCTGCCTACAAGAGACACACCTCAGGACAAAAGACTTACACAGACTGAAAGTGAAGAGCTGGAAACAAGTGTTCCAAGCAAACGGACAGGAAAAAGGAGCTGGGGTAGCAATATCCATATCAGACAAAATAGACTTCAAAAAAAGCACCATAAAGAGAAACCCAGAAGGATACCTCATAATACTCATGGGAAGAATCCACCAAGAAGATATAAACATTGTAAATATATAAGCACCCAAATAGAAGCACCCAAATACATAAAGAAAATCATGGAGGGCTTCAAGAAAGATTGATAGCAACACAATCATAGTAGGGGACTTCAACACCCCACTGTCAAAAATGGACAGATCTTCCAAACAAAATATCAACAAAGATATTGTGGCATTGAATAATGCCCTAGAAGAAATGGACTTCATTGATATATATAGAGCCTTTCACCCCAAAGAAGCTAAATACATATTCTTTTTGAATGTACATGGAACATTTTCAGAGATAGAGCATATGATAGGACAGAAAACAAGCCTCAGCAAATTCAAAAAAATTTAAATCATATCAAGCATTTTCTCTGACCACAAGGGATTGAAATTAGAAACCAACCCAAAGGAAAAAACCCCAAAACACTCAAAATCATGGAGATTGAATAGCATGCTATTAAACAATGAATGGGTCAAGGACAAGATTAGGGAAGAAATAAAAAATTTCCTTGAAACAAATGAAAATGAACTTACAATACCCCAAAACATATGGGACACAGCGAAGGCAGTCCTGAGAGGGAAGTTCATAGTGATACAGGCCTACCTAAAAAAAGAAACATTTCAAACAACAACCTAACCCTATGCCTGCAAGAAATTGAGAAACAACAACAAAGACCACCCAGAGCAAGTAGAAGGAAAGAAATAACTAAGATCAGAGCAGAATTAAATGACATAGAGATTAAAAGGACAATTCTAAGGATCAATGAATCTAGGAGAATCTTTGAAAAGATAAACAAAATCGACAAGCCTTTAAGCAGGCTCATCAGGAAAAAAAGAGAGAGGACCCAAATAAACTCAATCAGAAATGAAAGAGGAGATATTTCAACTGATGCCACAGAAATACAAAGGATTGTAAGACACTATTATGAAGAACTGTATGCCAAGAAATATGAAAACCTAGGTGAAATGGACAAATTTTTAGAAAAATATAATCTTCCAAAACTCAATAAGGAAGAAGCAGAAAGTCTGAACTGACCAATAACAACAGATAAAATTGAAGCAGTAATCAAAAAACTGCCGACACACAAAAGTCCTGGACCAGATAGTTTCACAGGAGAATTCTACAAAGCATTTAAGGAAGAGCTAACCCCTATCCTTCACAGACTATTCCAAAAAATCCAAAATGATGGAAGACTCCCAAACTCTTTTTATGAAGCCAGCATCATCCTAATGCCAAAACCAGAAAAAGACACAACAAAGAAAGAAAAATTTAGGCCAATATCACTGATGAACATTGACGCTAAAATCCTCAACAAAATATTGGCAAACCGCATCCAGCATTACATCAAAAAGATCATAAACTATGACCAAGTGGGATTCATCCCAGGGATGCAAGGATGGTACAATATTTGCAAAACAATAAACGTAATACATCATATAAACAAAAGCAAAGACAAAAATCATATGATCATATCAATAGATGCAGAAAAAGTATTCGATAAGGTACAGCATCCATTTATGATAAAAAACACTTAACAAAATGGAAATAGAGAGAGCATTCTTCAACATAATAAAGGCCATATATGAGAAACCTACAGCCAACATTATACTGAATAGGCAAAAACTAAAATCCTTCCCACTAAAATCAGGAACAAGACATGGATGCCCCCTATAACCACTTCTATTCAACATAGTACTGGAAGTTTTAGCCACAGCAATCAGACAAGAAGATGAAATAAAAGGTGTTCAAATTGGAAAGGAGGAAACAAAAATGTCATTGTTTGCAGAAGACATTATAGTGTGCATACAAAATCCTATAGACTCCCCCAAAAAACTACTCAAACTAATAATTGAATTTCGAAAAGCAGTGGGATACCAAGTCAATATCCAGATATCAAAGGCATTTTTGTATACCAACAGTGAATCAGCAGACACAGAAATCAGGAAATATATCCCATTTGATATAGCAAAAAAAAAAAAAATCTAGGAATAAACCTACTCAAGGAGGTAGAAGACCTGTACTCAGAAAACTATACAACACCGAAAAATAAATCATGGATGACACAAATGGAAACATATACCATGCTCATGGATTGGAAGAATTGACATCATCAAAACGTCCATACTACCCAAAGCAATTTATAGATTCAATGCAATCCCTATCAAAGTACCAATGGCATATTTCACAGATATAGAATAAACACTTCAAAAATTTATATGGAACCATAAACGACCCCGAATATCAGCTGTAATTTTGAGAAAGAAGAGCAAAGCAGGAGGGATCACAGCTCCTGATATCAAACTGTATTACAAGGCCACTGTTATCAAAACAGCTTGGCACTGGCATAAGAAAAGACACATAGACCAATGGGGCAGAATAGAGAGCCCAGAAATAAACCCAAGTCTCTACGGGCAATTAATCTTTGACAAAGGGGGCAGAAGCATAAAATGGAATAAAAATAGCCTCTTCAACAAATGGTGTTGGGAAACCTGGATGGCTACATGCAAAAAAATGAAACTCTAGCACCAACTTACACCATACACAAAAATAAATTCAAGGTGGATAAAAGACTTAAATATAAGTTGTGACACCATAAAAGTCCTAGAGGAAAACTTTGGTACAAAAATCTCAGACATCCCACGCAGCAACATCTTCAATGATATGTACCCTAGAGCAAGGGACATAAAAGAAAGAATAAACAAATGGAACCTCATCAAAATAAAGAGCTTCTGGACTTCCTAAGATGGCGGCATAGGTGAATGCACCGTACCGCCTCGCACAGCCAAACAAGGGAAAAAAACAGAAATCGACACATCCAAAAACAGCCAGATCTGACAGAAAATCATATTGAGAGGAAGTCCGACAACCAAGGAATTAAAGAAGATACATTCATCAAGTTTGGTGAGCCAGAAGGTGCAGAGCGAAGGGAGAGCGCTCGGTGACTCCGCGGTGAGCAGGTGAGCAGACGGCAGGTCCGCGGTTGGAGGGGCAGTTCCTGCGGGGCTGAAGCATACACAGACGGGGACCGACTGCAGCTCGGTCTGTGCCCGGCTCATCCAGACCCAACAGGGCCGAGAGACCGGTGGACTCAGCAGGTCTGCAATCGTGTGCAGAGAGAACCTGGGGGAAGGCGGGGCGCAACTCAACGGCGCAGATTGAGAGCAGGTGAGAGGGTGGAGTCCGCGGCCGGAGGAATGCCGGACCTCAAAGGAAAGTTCGCTGGGGAGACCCTCGGGGGATTGGAGCTGTGCAGCCCGTCCACCGACCCCGGAGCGACCCTCGGAGCCAGCGCAGAGGGGCCCGAAGTGCTTGCAGGAGGCGGTGTGGGTGCGGAGAGCGGAGAAGGCGCCATTGTGCGCTCAGGCCCCGCCCCCAGAGGCTATGATCCCAGCACAACTACCCGGAACTTCCCTGCACAGGGGAGGCCCAAGACTCCGCCCCCCTTACAGTAACAGGTTCACTGAGGGGGGAAAAATGGCCCAAAGAAAGGGACAGATCAAAACCCCAGAGCTAACCGACCAAGAGATTGCCAACCTATCAGATGCACAGTTCAAATCCCTTGTAATAAGGATGCTTTCAGAATTCGACGAAAAATTAACAAACTTGCTTGAACAAATGAGGAGAGATCTGCAGGGAACCAATAGAGATAAGGAAACTGGGACTCAAATCAACGGAGTGGACCAGCAGAAAGAAAAAAACATCCAACCAGAAAAGAATGAAGCAACAA
>PVJI01025994.1:0-19602 GCA_004026765.1 Micronycteris hirsuta
TGAGAGACAAGACTTGCAGAGGCTCTACGACCTTTTAACTACACTACCTGAAAGGCATGGCCTCCTTGGTCAACAGGACAGAAAAGCAGAAGAAATTAATAATTTATATCCATTATTCTAGGGTTTTTTATTTTTTTTATTTTATTTTTTTATTTTATTGTTGTTCAAGTACGCTTTTCTGCACTATTCTAGGTTTTGATCAAGAAGTGACACACATTACTTTTACTTATAGCCTATGTGCCACAACTTGTAATATAACACATTCTCACCTAACTAAAAAGGGACTGGGAAATGTAGAGGAGTACATGGATGTTTGAAGAGCAGTAAATGTCTCTGTCATGATAGTTAACATTTAAGTTCTTAAGATGTCTCAGACACTGTGTTATAACACATCGTGCCATTGTCTCATTTGATCCTTACTATAGTCCTGCACTATTAAATATAACAATTATACTGATGAAAGAACCACCTTTGAGAATGACAATCTGTACAAGATGTCACAGATGGTAAAGAGCAGAGCGAGGATTCAAACTCAGATCATTTTGATTCTAGAGTCAACTGCAAGTTAATTTATTCAAGTCCAAATTCATTTCATATGCCTTCCCTTTAGTCGTCTTGAAATCCTTTGTTTGAGTGAGCTATAGCTTTCATTTACTCCCTCCTACATTTGACATATATTTCTACTTTTATTTTCATTTTAAAAATATGAAGAATAATGAGTGAAAGAAGGCATGTAAGTGAATGATAAAGAAACCCTTTTAGTTGTATTTTTCTCCTTTCCCACAATAGTACTATTCTTCTATTGGAGGATCTACAAGCCAGCCAGTAAAGGTATTTACTTGTTCGAGCCTGCGTACTGTTGATCCAATACATACCAGTCATCCCTCTTATAAGCTTTCCTTAAATATAAAATAATGTCTAATATCTGCTTTGTATGTTCTTATAAGAAGGGCCAATAAAATTCTTAATAATTCAGAATATGCCTGTTGTAAGACATTTCCTTTTGTAGTTATTTACAATTATGGTCATGAAACTATACTTGGCATTAAAAAGACATCATCTCATATATATATGAACAGAATATTCACAGAATATTCATATATATACATATGATCATGTTCCAAAAAAGTATTGAAATAAAAATTTTTACATAGAATTGCTGCCCTAAAACTCAATTATCCAGAAATTCACTTATTCCTGAAAGTTCTAGTTAATTTTTAGGAATTGAGATTTAAAAGCCTTATGAAACTTTGGCTAATATGAAAAATACTGGTTTAATAGATACAGCTTATTAAATACTATCTGACTAGTGTCTCACAGACCCATTTAATTTGGGAACTAAAGCCAGCTCTCTCATGTTGCCAATGAGAAGAATGAGAGGTTATTTATTCACAATCTGACAAATAGTTAAAAGCAACACAAGGGTAAGAACCTAGGCTTCCTCAAACTCTCAATTTAGACTAAATCAAAATAATATTGATATTTATAAAATCTTGTTTCTGGAAAGTTAAAATCAACTCTCTTAAAACACTATAAATGTTTGCATTAGGTAAGGCAATACATATCTATTCACATATTTATAAGTCATAGCCTAGAATAATTATATTGAATATTTGTCATTGATTACCAAGTATAGAAAGACAACAGATAGAGCAACATGAGTAAAATATATGCATCATTAATTAGTTACATATTAACTGAGGTGGTATAACAATTTCACATATATCTTTGCACCATGCTGCTTATACAATGGGTATAGATTGCTTTTTAATTATTTTTTATTTCTATTGAGTTTATTTGGGTGACATTGGTTAATAAAATTATACAGGGTTCAGGTGTACAATTCTATAATATATCGTCTGTGTGTTGTATTGTATGTTCACCACCCAAATCAACTCTCCTTCCATTGCCATTTATCCCCCCAAACACTCTTCTACCTCCCCCTCCCCTTTCTCCTTTCACCATATTGTTATTTATGAATTGTTGGACTTAATCCCTTCACCTTTTCAACCAGCCCCCCTATCCTCTTCCCTCTGGCAGCTATCAGTCTGTTTTCTGTATCTATAAGCCTGTTTCTATTTTGTTTGTTAGTTCATTGTGTTCATTAGATTCCACATATAAGGTGAGATCATAGGGTATTTGTTTTGCTCTGACTGGTTTATTTCACTTAGCATAATGCTTTCCAGGTACATCTATGCAAAATTTTAAAGTCGAAAGATTTTAAAACACAATAGTAGTTTATATTTGTTGAAGTTGTTTTACCTGGTGATTTTAATTATCTTTCCTGATGTACAAGGACAAAAAGAGTAATTTCATTCCAAGCCAAAAAGAGAGTCTGTGTGTTCAATACGTCACTTTGCTCTAACTCAGCAGTAGGAGATCTAAATTCTTGTCTTAGTTCTGTGAATTTGGGTAAGCAAGAAATAGTCACATCACTGTTTTTATTAGTCAAATATGTATAAAAATACCTTCCCTGATAAACATTACAGGTTTGTTGTATAAATTCTATAATTTAATGTGTGTTAAAGCTGTTGGAAACAATAAACACTGATTTATAAATTTAAGGTATGTTTTGTGTTTTAACATAATAAACTGATACTCCCTTCATATGCATCAGCATACTTATTTCAACATTTCCTGTACTACATATTTTGCTGTTTTATTCACATCGCAGAGGGTAGACAAAGGACAAGAAAGTAGATTACTTGTGTCAAGTTCTATAGTGAATGCCAAATTTTAAGAGCTCTTATTCTTTGGGTGCACAGCTCTAGGTATTTTACATGATGTTATTCCTTCATCTTTTGGTATAACTCTGGGAAGTAGGTTTTATAAATAAATAAAGATGACAGATAGATGATGATAGATAGATAGATATATAGATAGATATGGAGATATATAGATATAAATATCAGAGAGGTTATGTAAATTGCTCAAGGTCACACAGCTGGTAAGTAGCAGAGCCAGGATTCATATTCAGTTTTGTCAGTCTCCAAAGCTCTTTCCTTTATTTTGTGTTATCTTTCAAAGATCATAGTGACATGCTGGGGCAATATTCAACTTCTTTTGGCATGCATACGTGTTTCACAGACATTGAAGTGGTGCAGGATACATCATCTTTTAACTCACAATGTTTCTCTAAAAATATAAACGGTTTTGTTCTGTTGACCTTGTGTCTCTATATTGAAAATCTTTTCTAATTTGCTCTTTTTGTAAGACTAAAAATTTCTGATTGAATTTATTATATTCCAGAAACATGGGACCTTTTTCAGTTTAAAGTTTTTACAAGGATAGCCTTTTCCCCTGGATTTAATTATCTCATTGACAGCAGTCAATATCCTCATGCATAGGAATGTATTTACTTATAGGCACATAAGTAATTCATTTATAAAATTGAATTATCTGACTAGAGAGATTGTGTGTTTTGATTGTGTAGCTGTTCTTCTGAAACTGACTTACAATTGATAAAAGCCAGATGGAAAACGGAAACAGTCCATTTCATGATTCTTTAAATGTTTAAGTTTGTTAACCCTTGCACTTCACATTTTTTGAAGTTCAGTGGTAGCGTGGAAACAATTTGTTGGGGAGTTTTTAATATGCAAAGTAGTCAGTAAATGCATAGAGCATCCTGTACCAGGGGAAAAAGTATGGGTTTTAGAAAAGTTTCAAGGACATCATTAATGGCTCTTCATTAAACTATTGTTTATTGTTCCTTATTTATGTTTTGTATTTTTTCATCAAAAAGATTCTTAATGTGTACATTATGTTTGCTATTCCCTCTTTTGTAGGCAAGAGCTGATTCTTAGTATCTTCAAAATATTTTACTACATAAACACACATTCATGTGTTACTGGTTCAAATGTAGCACATAAATATATTTCTTAATAAAACATTCATCATTTTTAAAAGCTATTTAAGTGGTAATTAAAATCACAAGCAGTTTTATGGACTATAACAAACCATGCAGCAATATTCTGAATTACATACTAGCACTCTCAGTTTTCAAACTCAACAAACTGAACCTTGGTGTACTTGCACAACTTTTCCGTGATCAGAAAACTAAATGGTGGTGAAATGAGGATTTGAACTCAGACAATCTTACTTCAGAGTCTATATTCTTAACTACTGTTCTATATTGTTTATTAATTAAGAAAATGGTCTAGCATCATGTTTTGAGATGCACTATTCAAACAGTCCTTTTCTCTTTTTATTCATAATAATAGTACCACCATTCCCCTACTCTCAGTGGCATAAAACAATAAGGTCATCTCATATCTCCCTCTCATTCACTCTTCATGGGAATCACTTGTCAATATTGATGAATTCTAGCTCTACAATGACTAATTCCATTATCTCTGCTGCCATACTAGTTCAAGCCTTAATCTATCACTCTTAGATTATCATTACTTCTCTCTGTGTCCAGTTATCTCCAAAACTAAACTATGCTAAATACAACTACTGAAGACATATTTTTAATATAAATTTATAATTAGGACACTATTCTTAAATATCCCCACTACTTTCACAATTAAGTCCAAACTATTCATCTTGACATTCAGGGTGGTCAATAATCTGGCCTCTGTGTTCCTTTGCATGCTTATTTCTTAGCTTTCATACATATGTCCTATGTTCCAAGCTAAAGAAACTATTCTTTATTCCCTAAGCACAGCCTTATTCTATATTCATACCTTTTTTCTCCTGTCATTTTATTAACTTTTTCTTTTTTTAATATATTTTATTGATTATGCTATTACAGTTGACCCATTTCCCCCCTTTATTCCCCTCCACCCCGCACCCGCGCCCATTCTCCACCCCTTTAGTTTTTGTCCATGGGTCATGCACATAAGTTCTTTGGCTTCTACATTTCCTATGCTATTCTTAACCTCCCCCTGTCTGTTTTCTACCTACCGCTTATGCTACTTATTCTCTGTACTTTTTTCCTCCTCTCTCCCCCTCCCACTCCTCTGTTGATATCCCTCCCTCCCTTATATAAATTCCTTTAACATTTCATATAATAAAGGCTGGGTCATGATGAACTCCTTGAACGTGACCTTATCTGAGAAGCACTTTATCTGCCCTTCCATTCTAAATGAAAGTTTTGCTGGATAGAGTCATCTTGGATGTAGGTCCTTGCCTTTGATGACTTGGGATACTTCTTTCCAGCCCCTTCGTGCTTGAAAGGTCTCTTTTGAGAAATCAGCTGACAGTCTTACGGGAATTCCTTTGTAAGTAACTGTCTCCTTTTCTCTTGCTGCTTCTAAGATTCTCCCCTGATTTTTAATCTTGGGTAATGTCATTATGATGTGCCTTGGTGTGTTACTCCTTAGGTCCAACTTCTTTGGGACTCTCTGAGCTTCCTAGACTTCCTGGAAGTCTATTTCCTTTGCCAGATTGGGAAAATTCTCCTTCATTATTTGTTCAAAGAAGTGTTCAATCCCTTGGTCTTCCTCTTCTCCTTCTGGCATCCCTATGACCTGGATGTTGGGGTGTTAATAGATATCACGGAGGTTCCTAAGCCTCTCCTCATTTTTTTGAATTCTTGTTTCTTCATTCTTTTCTGGTTGAATATTTTTTTTCTTCCTTCTGGTCCACACTGTTGATTTGAGTCCAGTTTCTGTCCCATCACTATTGGTTCTCCGTACATTTCCCCTTATTTCCCTTAATGTATTCTTCATTTCTTCATCTAATTTGTGACCAAATTCAACCAATCCTGTGAGCATCCTGACTACCAGTGTTTTGAACTGTGCATCTGATAGGTTGGCTATCTCCTTATCACTTAGTTGTATTTTTTCTGGAGCTTTGATCTGCTCTTTCAGTTGGGCCATTTTTTTCTTTCTTGTGTGCCTGTTACTTTAAGGGGCAGAGCCTTAGGTGTTCAACAGAGCAGGGTAACCCACATCGTTGTGTTGTGACGCAGCCTGTGAGGGCGGGTCCTGAGAGAACAATGGCGCTTGCTGTGCTCTCCAATGGCTCTCAGTCACTTTCCCCCAATGAGCTCTCTTGTGAGGCTGGGAGCTACACCCACTGCTGCCTCAACCCCCACAGGCATTTTCAATCAGTGGTTTGAGGCTTCCCTTCCTTTCCCCATCCCCCGCAATGGGGGGTTGCATGGTCTGCTCCACTCCTCAGCTCCCTCTCCCCGTCTACCTGCGTGCGAGTGAGGGACCGCCTGGTTTACCAGTCTCAGCCCGCTGTTTCCTGCAGGACTCTCTGGGTACAACGGCCTCGGGCTTTGCTGAGCATGCTAGCCATGGGCCTTGCTGAATGTGTGGGCCATGGGTTTTGCTGAGTGCACCAGCCACGTTTTGGCCAGGTGCACCTGCCACCAGCGGCAAACTGCCATCTCAAGCGCATGCTCCCCCCACCCCCCTGCTTACTGGTCTAGACAAACGTGTCCTCTCTAACTTCTTGGCTGTGGGACTTCCACTCTGTTTGATTTTCTGTCCATTCTGGTTGTTTGTTTTGCTCTTTAAATCATTGTTTTCCCTCTTTCGGTTGTGCGAGGCAGCACAGTGTGTCCATCTACGCCTCCATCTTGGCCAGAAGTCCATACCTTTTTTCAATATGTTCCCTCTATATACAATTCCCTTCTTTGTCATTTCTGCCTATTGATGTTCTTTTTTTATTGTTGTTCAAGTACAGTTGTCTCCATTTTACCCCCTCCATGCCCTTCTGCCCCACCCATCCCCATCTCCCATCCTCAATCCTACCCCCTTTTGTCTTTGTCCATGTGTCCTTTATACATGTTCCTTGACTTCTCTTCCTTCCTTTTCCCCTATGATAGCCCTCCTCCCTCCCCTTTGGTCACTGTCAGTTTGTTCTTTATTTCCATGTCTCTGGTTCTATTTTGCTTGCTTCTTTGTTTTGTTGATTAGGTTCCACTTATAGGTGATATCATATGGTATTCGTCTTTCACCTCCTGGCTTATTTCACTTAGCATAATGCTCTCCAGTTCCATCCATGCTGTCGTGAAGGGTAGTAGATCCTTCTTTCTCTCTGCAGCATAGTATTCCATTCTGTAAATACAGTTTTTTGATCCACTCATTTACTGGTGGGCATTTAGGCTGTTTCCGGCACTTGGCTATTGTGAATTGTGCTGCTATGAACATAGGGGTGCATAGGTTCTTTTGAATTGGTGTTTCAGGGCTCTTAGGGTGTACTTCCACCAGTGGAATTGCTGGATTCTTTACTATTCTGTATTTTAGTTTATTTTTATTTTTTCTCTTCTCCCTATACTTATTTTTATTTTTAGTATAATTTTCCTTTCTTTTATCTTCCATCTTTTCTTTCATATTCTCATTTCTGTTTCTTTTTTCTTATAAAATTCCATTTTTGTCCTTTATTATTCTCTTTTCCTTTTTATCTTTGAAATATTTTTGGCTTTGTTTTCTTGCATTTCTTTTGTCCGTTTATTCTTTTCTAACTCTTTTGGATGTTGTTATCATTTCTGTTGGTGGTGTGGGATTCTGTTTTTGTTTTGTCTTGTTCATTCAGTCAGCACCAGTACAACAGTTTGCATGACATATCCAGGGTTAAGCCTCACAGTCAACCAGCTTCAGGGTGAACCTATCTCATTAAAATGACAACAGCAATCAAGAACCAATTAAAATAGGAGGGCCCACATAACTCACATAAGATTCACTCCTAGAGCACAGAGCTCAGGTGTTCAAGGAGACTGCACAACTGTGTCTGACAAGACACCAACTATATAAGGCCAGTTCTCCAAGGATGGGAGTCATAGCAGATCTATTTAATATAAATAAACAAATGCAAAGAGATAGCCAAATTAGGGAGAAAAAGAAACAGGCCCCAAATAAAAGAACAGAAAGAGTCTCCAGGAAAAAAAGAGCTAAGTGAAATAGAAGGAAACAATTTATGAGATACAGAGTTCAAAGTAATGGTTATAAGGATGTGCAAGAACATGAAAAAAGACATATGAACCATGAAAAATAACAGTTGGAAATTAAGACTAACATATCTGAAATGAAGAATACACTGGAAGGAATAATCAGTAGGTTAGATGAAGCAGAGGGTTGAATCATCATATTGGAAGACAAGGTAAAAAAATCACTGAATAAGAGCAGCAAGAGAAAAAAACATATTAAACAGCAGGAGCATAGTTTAAAGGATCTTTGGGACAGCATGAAACATAACAGCATCTGCATCAGAGGGGCACCAGAAGGAGAAGAGAACAAGGGATAGAGAACCTGTCTGAAGGAATAATGGCAGAAAACTTCCCTAATCTGTTGAAGAAAAAAATCACACAAGTTCAGGAAGCACAGAGAGTCCCAATTACAAACCCAAACAGACCCACACCAAGACATATCATAATCAAAACGGCAAAGGGTAAAGAACAGAGAGACAAAGGCAACAAGAGATAGACTATTAATTACCTATAGGGAGCTCTAATAAGATTGTCAGCTGGTTTCTCAACAGAAACACTTCAAACCAGAAAAGATTGGCACAAAATATTCAAACTGATAAAAAAAAGACACAAAACCAAGAATACTCTACCCAGCAAGAGTATTATTTAAAATTGAAGGCAAAATAAAGAGCTTCCCAGACCAAAAAAAAAAGGCTAAAAACGTTCATTACCACTGTATCACCATTGAAGAAATGTTTAAAACACACACTTTAAGAAGAACAAGAAATAGGAATATAGGTACAATAAAATATGGCAAAAATAAGTGCTTATCTAAAATAACTGAAAATGTAAATAAATTAAATGCTCCATTCAAGGTAGCTGAATGGATAAGAAAATATAATCATTATATATGCAGTCTATAAGAGATCCACCTCAGAACAAAAAATTTACACAGGCTGAAAGTGAAGGGTTGGAGGAAAATATTCCATTCAGATGGACACAAAAGTAAAAATAACTGGGGTAGCAAAACTTATATCTGACAAAATAGACTTTCAAACAGAAACTATAACAAGAGATAAAAAAAAGTCACCATAATGGTATGACTCTAGAAATCGATTACAAGAAAAGAAGTGAAAAAAATCACAAATGCACAGAAACTAAATAACATACCACTAAACAATGAATGGGTTAACAATTAGATTAAGAAAGAAATCAAAAGATACTTGAGACAAATGAAATGAAAACACAATGACCCAAAATCTGTGGAACACATTGAACTCAGTTCCAATAGGGAATGTCAAGTGCAATATTTCTGGTCTAACTCAAGGAAAAAGAAAAAATCTCAAATAAACAATCTAATTCTACACCTAAAAGAACTAGAAAAAGAGCAACAAATAGAGCCCAGAGTAAGTAGAAAGAAGGAAATAATAAATATCAGAATAGAAATAAGCAAAATAGAGTGTAAAAAATAATACAAAAGGTCACCCTGGCCAGGTGGTTCTTCTGGAGTGCTGTCCCTTACACCAAAAGTTGTGGGTTTGATTGCCAGTTAGGGAACACACTTAGGTTGCAGATTTGATCCCTGGTCAGTGTACAAGAGGCAATCGATCAATGTTTCTCACTCATGCCACTGTTTCTCTTCCTGTCTCTCTCTCTCTCTCATCAATAAACATATCCTTGAGTGAGGATTAAATATTTTTAAAATAATACAAAATATCAATGAAAACAAAAGGTACTTCTTTGAAAAGGTATATAAAATTGATATACCTTTTAACTAGTCATACCAAATAAATAAAATAAAAAATGAAGCTGGAGAAATGACATCACAAAAAACCAGATGATTATAAGAAAATACCAGTTATATGCCAAAAATTGAAAAATCTGTGAGAAATGGATAAATTCCTGGAAACACACAATCTTCCAAATTTGTGTCAATAATCTATACAGACTAAAAATTGAATTTGTAATCTAAAAAACTCCCAACAAACAAATGTCCAGGATCACATGGCTTAATAGTCTAATTTTACCAAACATTCAAAGAAGAAATAACACCTATCCTTCTAAACCTATTTCAAAAACAAATTCAAGAGGAGGGAAGGCTCCCAAGCTAATTTTTATAGGACCAGCATTATCCTAATTCCAAAACCAGAAAAACACACTACAAAGAAAGAAAATTATAGACCAATATCCCTAATGAAAACAGATGCAAAAATCCTCAACAAATTACTAGTAAACTAAGTTCATCAGTACATTGAAAAGGTCATACACCATAATCAAGTGCGATTTATTCCTTGGATGCAAGATTGGTTCAATATCAGCAAATCAATTAATGTGATATACTACATGAACAAAATGAATGATAAAATTCATATGATCACATTAAAAGACATAGAATAAGCACTTGAAAAAATCCAGTATGCATTTATGATAAAAAACTATTAGTAGAGTGGAAAATAGAGAACATACATCAACACGATAAAGGCCATATATGACAAAACCAAAGCCAACATCATACTCGATGGGGAAAAGCTGAAAGCATTTTTCTCTTTTTAAGATTTTATTTATTCTCTTTTAGAGAGAGGGGAAAAGAAGGAGAAAGAGAGGGAGAGAAATATCAATGTGTGGTTGCCTCTTGCGCACCACATACTGGGGATCTGGCTCAAAACCCAGGCATGTGCCCTGACTGGGAATTGAACTGGTGACCCTTTGGTTCACAGCCTGTGCTCAGTCCACTAAGCTACACCAGCCAGGGATGAACACATTTTTCTTAAAATTATGAACAAGACAGGGGTGTCCGCTTTCACAACTTTTACTCAATATGATGTTGGAAGTCCTAGCCACAGCAATCAGACAATAAAAAGAAATAAAAGACATATAATTTGGAAAGGAAACAGTAAAACATTCATTGTTTGCAGATGATATAATACTATATAGAGAGAACTCTAAAGATTCTTCAGATATATTCCTAGAAGTGGAATTTCCAAGTCAAAAGGCAGTTCCATTTTTAGTTTTCTGAGGAAATTCCATACTGTTTTCCACAATGGCTGCACTAGTCTGCATTCCCACCAACAGCGTACTAGGGTTCCCTCTTCTCCATATCCTTGCCAGGACTTGTTGTTTATTAACTTATCAATGGCTATGTAGTAAAATCCATTTTTATTTCATTCTCATTGTGGTTTTAATTTGCATCTCTTTGATGACTAGTGACATTGAGCATCTTTCGTATGTCTATTGGCCTTCTGTATGTTCTCTTTGGAGAAGTGTCCATTCACATCCTTTACCCATTTTCTAAGTTGAACTTTTTTTATCTAGAGTTGTATAAGTTCTCTATAAATTTGGGATATTAACCTCTTATCAGATGTGTCATCGGCAAATATGTTCTCCCATTCAGTGAGCTGTCTTCTCATTTTGTTGATGCTTTTCTTTGCAGTGCAAAATTTTTTAGTTTGATGTAGGGATTAAGAAAAAAAAGCCTCATAGACACAGGCAACAGTGTGGTGATTACCAGAGAGAAAGGGGGGTGGGGGAGGCATAAGAGTTTATAGGGGGGGATAAAGGGTCATGAAAGGAGACCTCGACTATGGATGGTGAGCACACAGTATAATATACAAATGGTGTATTATAGAATTGTACAGCTGAAACCTATATGATTTTATTAACCAATGCTGCCCCAACAAATTTATAAAAATTTAAAAAATGACATTGTCACAATACCTTAGGATGAAATTCAAGGCCCAAACTACTTTTCCAATATAATTTCTCAATTGCTTATAATCACATAGATTATGTTCTAATGTACTCAGATTACTTCCATTTCTACGAAGTTTACACTATTTTTGTTTCTATGGCTCTACCTGTGTTGCTTACTCCAAATAAATGGTCTTCTTCTCTACTTTTGTTTCTCATTCTTAGCAATGCTCCAATTTTCTGCTCAAATGTAACCTCTTCATGAACTCCTCCATGATATCATCTAAATCTGTATTTTCTGAACTCACAAAACATTCTATGCCTCTATTTCATACTTTTCATACTTTTCTTTATATCACAGAAATGATTTTATGAAAGTCTAATTTCTCCAGACAGTTCCTTCATGAATATGTTTCTAGCCCTTCTATTACTGTATTGTGCACTATAATATAACAATGTATTGCAATAATAGGTATTTACTAAATACGTATTGCTTCTCCAAGTAATTTCAAAGCAATGAACTAAAAATAATCAATCTGGAAAATTGGTAGGCTAGTCGCAAAAGCATTGAGTTTTATCTAGCAACATAGTTATGTGTAAGTATTAATATTCTTATTAGAGGAGACAGAAATTATAGCACTTAGAAGTTAGTTGATTGCCAACACTTTTAGCATATTAAACTATTATGCAAATTCATCATCATATTTATGGTCTCTTGTATATGGCCCTTTCAACTACAAAATAAATTAAGCTTATTAATAAATAAGCTATGATTGAAGAAAAAAGAATTTTTGCAGTATGTAACTATATTAAATATGGTAGTGAGGTACACAATGCACAAATGTATGAATAATTTTCCTAATGCAGTGGTTAAATAAAACATTCTTGTTTTGTATCATGAGATTACAATTTTCCAGCAATTTAACTTCATATAAGTTCAGTAAATGCTAAATTTTAATTTTCTCCTTGATAAAATGAGACTAGTAACTAATTCATATTATTTTAGTATGAGCAAGCTAAAACTACTATGAATTTTTTCTACTAGGAATACAAAGTAAGAAATTTTTCAAATTCAATAAGTTCGATTATGTATAAGTCTGTGAAAAAAACATATATTCCAAAGCATTTCTGTAGAGTAGATAATTGGGAAATGCCTGTGTACCTATAACTATTGTTCAATGTCAAGGTTTTAATATTCCAAAGCTGATCATTTTCCATCATATCATATGATCTTTTCCTCTCAACTTTCCATATTAGCAAATAACTTGAATATTGTTTTCTTTTTAATATTTAAGCTGATATGGCAAACATTTTAAACAAATGATCATACACTTAAATATGTTTGTTTACTTTTTTCTTTATTTTTAAATTTTATTTATATTTTATTAAATCATTTTTTATCATTATTCTATTATAGTTGTCCCAATTTTTCGCCCTTTGCTCTCCTTTGCCCATCTCACCCCTCTCTCCCACAATCAATCCCCACACTGTGGTCCATGTCTGTGGGTCATTCATACATATTATTTGTCCACTTCCTTCCCATTCTATCCACCATTATCCCCTCCCCTCTTCCCTCTGGTCACTGCCAGGTTGTTCCATGTTTCCATGTCTATGGTTCTATTCAGTTTGCTAGTTTATTTTGTCCATTAGATTCCTCTTCTAGGTGAGATCATATGGTATTTACTTTTCTTACTGACCATTTTGATTTGGCCTCTGGTATTAAAAAATACTATAGGAGGTACCTTGTAATGTTGCTGCATATGGATATTACAAAAGAAAAATATTTGAAAAATCAGTCTATTTGTGTAACTAAGGCTTATATGCTTTTATTTAGGTTTCACATTGCAAAACTGCAACTCTTCTGAGAATTTACAATATGTCACTTATAAATCAAAATTATGATGCTAAGTGTTAACCATGACATGAAATTTTAAGTATATTCTTTATTCCCTACATTTAATTTGTCAGTGTGCAATTTTAAGCATGCACCCTCTACCTACTGTTTTAGAGAAGTAGGGACCTAAGTAATAGGAATGATGTAGAAAAGGTGTGGCACCATTACAAAGCAGGAAAAAACATTGTTAAAATTACAGCCACCTAGTGCCTCTCTAGAGTGGTAGGTCTTTACATTGAGTGTTTTATTACATGTTATTGATTCCATCATCTGTGCCAAAAAAATAATAAATCTCATCTCATTCATTCAATTGTTTAGGCAAAGAGTGCTGCAAACCATATGGATCTCATTTGAAATTCATCCAAATTATAGATATCCATGTGCAACTGATAAAAGGAAATTCATTTGGTGGTAGAGAAAAGGAAGGCTGCTCTCAAATAAAATCCAAGGAGATCACCCTATAGGCTGTCTAAGTACTAAACTCGAGGGAAATTACTTCATCACCACTTGATCCAGGCCACAGTAATGAATTTTGTAATTTAGCCAATGTTCAACTATGTTGACTTTACAGTACTGGAATTAATCCATCTGCATTGCAGCTCAATGAAGTCATTTCTAGACTGTGGTGGTTTGGAGGATGACTTCATCTTTGCAGACTCAGATGCTGAACCACATCATTCTGAGAATTAATGATGTTACCAAAATATTTTAACCTTGTAATGATAATACTGTGGTGCATAGCATAAGTCTGTGAGATTTAGGTTGAGATCATACTCTATAACCTGAAGATATTTTTCAATGGTAATTTGCAAGATTGTTTATCAGTATGGATTCTCTGTGCAGAAAAATGCAATATGCCAGACGGTTGATAGCACCCCAACAGAAGACTGTCTTTATCTGTTTTCCCAAGTTCTAGTGGCCCTGCCCTGCTGAGGCCAGTTCCATGGGTAGAAGGAAATTCTGCTCAGAGCCAGGACCTTCAGAGCATGTTGCCCTCAGGAGCTCAGGTCCAGATCTCGAGCAGGCTTGGCTACATAGATAATGGGAGGCATACAGGACACTTCTTACCTGTGGGCTCAGCTGGCACCACCCCCAAGAAAAGACTGCCTTGATCTGATTTCACAAATCTAGGTGACCCTTTCCTGCTGAGCTTGCTCCTGCTGTGCGGACAGCACACTCACCGCACCCGATCTGAACCAGTGGTACCTTCCTCCTGTGGGAGCTAGAGTTGGAGGTCTGGCAGAGATTGAATGGTATGGCTCAGGAGTAGTGGCCATATTCTCCCCATTGAGTGCTTGACTACCCTGCCTCAAAGAAAGGGACCCACTAGCCCAGTCCTTCAGATGAATTTGCCCCACCCTACTGAGCTTGCACCATGTGGAAGGGGCAGTGGGGCATGGCCAGCTTTGGCCCATACTACAGTCTTTCTTCAAAAGGTTCTGGAAAAAATACAAGTAACCTCAGAAGGTGGCTAAGTAGTCAACAGGTAGACACTAACCTTAGAGAGCCTTGGGCCTTTTATTGATCTACCCCCAGCTCAGAGCTACAGGAAACTGACCCTGTAGAAAGCTTGGCCCCTCCCATGTACACCAGGCCCAAAAGACGCAGCCACAATCAATGAACAGCATGGTAGCATGAGATGAGCAGCCCAAGGCCAGTTACACATAATGTCTGATATTGACCAGCACCAGAACACTGCCCAAACGGGCCCAGGAAAAAAAAAAGCAGTGGTGGGTTCTAAACTTCCCTAAAGCTTGACCCAAATAGCCACACAAATGGCAGAGTCAAAGAGGGACTCTGCTAGGAACCAGAACCTGCTGGGAAGAATTCTGTCTCAAGGAGAAATCCATGAACAGTGTTTCATACATGGTGAGTGAGGTCTAGCCTTATAGTGAGAAAAATCAAAGGTTAATTCTACTTAAAAACATGCCAACAACATTCAAAACTCAACTAGAAGAGGAGGGGCACATAACCCACATAGGAAACACTGCTGGAGCACCTATCTCTGGTGATTTGAAGATTGTGCCTCTGAGACCCACAAGACACCTACATCAGAAAGTCCTCATAACAAGCTTAAGATTCAGAGCAGATATACCTAACAATCACAGTCAAACACAAAAAGGCAGACAAAATAGGAAGACAAAGAAATATGCCTCAAATGAAAGAACAAGAGAAATCCTCACTACGAAATGAAATGAAGTGAAAACAACCAAGATACCAGATGCAGAGTTGAAAACAATATATTAAGATGCTCAAGGATGTTAGCATAAGAATGGATGATGTCAGTGAGAACTTACACAGATAATAAGCATTAAAAAGGACATAGAAACAATAAAAAGGTCAGAAATGAAGAATACAATATCTGAAATGAAGAATACACTAGGAAGAATCAACAAGTTAGAAGAAGAAGGGGAATGAATAAAAAAGATAATAAAAAAATTAGGAAAATCTAAGGAACCTCTGGAACAGCATCAAGTGTAACAATATTTGCCTCATGGGGTATCAGAAATAGCAGGAAGTGAGCAAGAGATTGAGCACCTCTTTGAAGAAATAATGACTGAAAATTCCCTAACCTGGTGAAAAAAAAGGCACACAAGTCCAGGAAGCTTAGGGAGTCCCAATCAAGATGAATTAAAAAAGGTCCACAACAAGTTGCATAATAGTTAATATGGCAAAGGTTAAACACAAAGAGAGGATCTAGAAAGCAGCAAGAAAGAGACAGTCATTTACCTACAAGGAGTTCCCATAAGACAGTCAGCTGATTTCTCAACAGAAACATTTAAGGGCGTAAGTGATTGGCATGAACAATTTAAAGTAACTTAAAATAAGGTACTGCAACCAAGACTACTTCACCCAATAAAGGTATCATTTAAAATTGATAGAGAAATAAAGAGCTTCCCAGAAAGCTAAAGGAATACATTAACACCAAACCAGTATTACAAATGTCTTATTTAAGAAGAAGAAGAAGGAGCCCTGGCCGGCATAGTTCAGTGAATTGAGTATGGGCTGCAAACCAAAGGGTCGCAGGTTCGATTCCCAGTCAGGGCACATGCCTGGGTTGCGGGCCAGGTCCCCAGTGGGGGCCACGTGAGAGGGAACCACACATTGATGTTTCTCTCTCTCTTTCTTCCTCCCTTTCCATCTCTAAAAGTAAATAAATAAAAAAATCTTTAAAAAAGTAGAAGAAGAAGAAGGAAAAAATATGTAGAGGCAGGAACAGAGATAAAAAATAAAATGGCAGGAAATAATTACTTACTAACAATAACTTTAAATGAAAATTAATTTAATGTTCCAATCAAAAGACATAGGATTCTTAGGGTATAATTCCAGCAGTGGAATTGCTGGGTCAAAAGGCAGTTCCATTTTTAGTTTTCTGAGGAAATTACATACTGTTTTCTACAGTGGCTGCAACAGTCTGCATTCCCACCAACAGTGTACTAGGGTTCCCTTTTCTCCACAACCTCGCCAGTACTTGTTGTTTGTTGATTTGTTTATGATGGCCATTCTGACCAGTGTGAAATGGTATCTCATTGTGGTTTTAATTTGCATCTCTGTAACAGCTAGTGATGTCGAGCATCCTATCATATATCTCTGGGTCTTCTGTATGTCCTCTTTGGAGAAGTATCTGTTCAGGTCCTTTGCACACTTTTTAATTGGGTTGTTTGTCTTCCTAGAGTGGAGTTGTGTGAGTTCTTTATATATTTTAGAGCTCAAACCCTTTTCTGAGGTGTCATTTTCAAAAAGAACCTGTGTACCCCAATGTTCATAACAGCACAATTTACAATAGCCAAGTGCTGGAAGCAACCTAAGTGCCCATCAGTAAATGAATGGATCAGAAAACTACATTTTGATCAATTTGACTGTCCAAATGATACATTTGCACAGTCAAATACTATGCAGCAGAAAGAAAGAAGGAGCTCCTACCCTCATGACAGCATGGACGGAACTGGAGAGCATTATGCTAAGTGAAGTAAGCCAGTTAGTAAAATACAAATACCATATGATCTCACCTATAAGTGGAACCTAATAAAACAAACAAACAAACAAGCAAAATATAACCAGAAACACTGAATAAAGAACAAACTGACAGTAACCAGAAAGGAGTGGGGAGAGGGATAATGGGGGGAAATAGACAAAGGCCCATCAAGGAACATGTATAAGGGATACATGGACCAAGCCAAAGGGGGTGGGTTCAAGGATAGAAGATAGGGATGGGCAGGGCAGGGGGCATGGTGTGGGGAAATGTAGAAAACGGTACTTGAACAATGATAAATAACTAAATAAAAGCAATCTTTACTAGTGGTTTAAAGAAAAAGAAGACATAGAGTAGTTGAATGAATAAGAAAAGAAGACCCTTACATATGCTGTCTATAAGAGATCTACCTCAGAACAAAATATACACACCAACTAAACATTAAGGGATGGAAAAATTATTCCTTGTAAATGGACATGAAAAAAGGTGTGGTAGCAATATTATATCAAACAAAATGACTTCAAAACAAAGGCTATAGCGCCCTGGCTGGTGTAGCTCAGTGGATTGAGTGTGGGCTGGGAACCAGAGGGTCCCTGTTCGATTCCCAGTCAGGGCACATGCCTGGGTTGCGGGCCCGGTCCCCAGTGAGGGCCATGTGAGAGGCAACCATACATTGCTGTTTCTCTCCCTCTCTGTCTCCCTCCCTTCCCCTCTCTCTAAAAATAAATAAATAAAATATTTAAAAAAAACAACAACAAAAAAAACAAAGGCTATAGCAACAGATAAAAAAGGGCAACACATAATAATCAAAAGAGCAATCCAACAAGAGGATAAATCTGGACTTCCTAAGATGGCGGCATAGGTGAATGCACCATACCGCCTCGCACAGCCAAACAAGGGAAAAAAACAGAAATCTACACATCCAAAAACAGCCAGATCTGACAGAAAATCATATTGAGAGGAAGTCCGACAACCAAGGAATTAAAGAAGATACATTCATCAAGTTTGGTGAGCCAGAAGGTGCAGAGCGAAGGGAGAGCGCTCGGCGACTCCGCGGCGAGCAGGTGAGCAGACGGCAGGTCCACGGTTGGAGGGGCGGTCCTGCGGGGCTGCAGCACACCCAGATGGGGACAGACTGAAGCTCGGTCTGCGCCCGGCTCATCCAGACCCAGCGGGGCCGAGAGACCGGTGGACTCAGCAGGTCTGCATTCGTGTGCAGAGAGAACCTGGGGGAAGGTGGGGCGCAAATCAACGGGGCAGATCGAGAGCAGGTGAGGGGGTGGAGTCCGTGGCCTCACAGGAAAGTTCGCTGGGGAGACCCGTGGGGGATTGGAGCTGTGCAGCCCATCCACCGACCCCGGAGCGACCCCCGGAGCCAGCGCAGAGGGGCCCAAAGTGCTTGCAGGAGACGGTGTGGGTGCAGAGAGCGGAGAAGGCGCCATTGTGCGCTTAGGCCCCGCCCCCAGAGGCTACGGTCCCAGCACAACTACCGGGAACTTCCCTGCACAGGGAAGCCCCAAGACCCCACCCCTCTTACAGTAACAGGTGCACCAAGGGGGGAAAAATGGCCAAAGAAAGGGACAGATCAAAACCCCAGAGCTAACTGACCAAGAGATAGCCAACCTATCAGATGCACAGTTCAAATCCCTTGTAATAAGGATGCTTTCAGAATTCGAGGAAAAATTAACGAACTTGCTTGAACAAATGAGGAAAGATCTGCAGGGAACCAATAGAGATAAGGAAACTGGGACTCAAATCAACGGAGTGGACCAGCAAAATGAAAAAAACATCCAACCAGAAAAGAATGAAGCAACAAGAATTCAAAAAATGGAGGAGGTGCTCAGAAACCTCCAAGACATCTGCAAACGTCCAAGCATACAGATCATCGGACTGCCAGAAGGAGAAGAAGAAATCCAAGGAATTGAAAAAATATTGGAACATATAATGATGGAGAATTTCCCGAAGCTGGCGAAGGAAATAGACTTGCGGGAAGTCCAGGAAGCTCAGAGAGTCCCAAAGAAGTTGGACCCAAAGAGGAACACACCAAGACACATCATAATTACATTACCCAAGATTAAAAATAAGGAGAGAATCTTAGAAGCAGCAAGAGAAAAGGAGACAGTTACCTACAAAGGAATTCCCATAAGACTGTCAGCTGATTTCTCAAAGGAGACCTTGCAGGCAAGA
>PVJI01025995.1:0-19600 GCA_004026765.1 Micronycteris hirsuta
TACCCTTTGCAACAGCATGGATGGAACTGGAGAGCATTATGCTAAGTGAAGTAAGCCAGGCGGTGAGGGACAGATACCATATGATCTCACCTTTGACTGGATCATAATCAACAAAAGCAGAAAGCAAGCAGAACATAACCAGAGACATTGAAATTAAGAACAGTCTAACAATAGCCAGGGGGGAGCGGGGAGGGGACAAGTGGGAGAAGGGTTTTCAGGAATCACAGTAGAGGACACATGGAAAGAACTAAGGGGGAGCAGGGAGGCTGGGGAGGGGGGTGGGGTTGCAGGGGGAGGGATGAGGGGAACAGAGAGGATGCAAATAACTGTAATTGAACAACAATAAAGTAATTATTTAAAAATAAATAAATAAATAAATAAAGGAAAAATCTTTAAAAGTGTTAATAAATTTATATAATTTTTCTTTAGAGGCATTCCTTTTTAATTTTTAAAATTATTTTGTCTTCTCTGCTATCAGTATTTCATATTGGCCCAAAACCTCTAACACCATGACTTAAAATAAGAATAATATATGACCTTTTCTCATTAGGTGGAATGAAGAAGAAAATTACCCCTTTACTCAGAGCTGTTCCCATCTAATAAAGCCTTATGAAAAGTATTCTTTCTTATCCACTATTTCATATAACCATTGCTTGCTTTCTGTCTATATTTGAATCTGCAACAAAGAAATTATGGGTCATTGCCAACACTGCTTTTGTTCATCAACAAAGTACAGTTAATGTTATACTGAAACACATATGTAGTTTTTTTATCACTCTTCCAGATGTGGAATAATAGAATTTGCTTATTTACCTTGGTTGGTAATGCCTTACTCTATTATTCTGTTTTTTGAGGACATCGTTTTAGACAGCTTCTAAGAATTCTCTTCCTAGGTGTAAGTATCACCGGACTCCATGTTCCAAAAATTGGATTTATTTATTTCAACCTCTGTTACATTTATTTCACTGAATAACAATAACACAGATTTACCTGGAGAAAGGGAAAAATCTAGAGTTATATTTGTTTATCTTAAAATGGCTGGTGAACAAAACATACAGCTATAATATATTCATTACAGAAGACAGATCATGTAAAAAGAAATAAAGGAAAACATTTCTAAAGGTATTTGCAAAATAACAGTCATATTTGATAGATTTATAGTGGCAAAATGTTTAGAAAATGCTCACAAAGGAATAGCTAGACAGCATTAAAAGTTAATTCAGGTATTTTTTGTTCTGACCAAAAGATCATAAAATCTGATACAAGAATATAATGAGAATATATGTCCATTTACCTGAATTAGAAAATATAGTGGAATTAGTTTATTTCTTTCAGTATTTGTATTGAAAATGATAAAAAGTACTTTATAAAAAAGTTTGTGAACTCTATGCACAATTCATTGTTTCTAAATATACTTTTGTAGCCAAAATATTTATAATTTTTGAACCCTTCAAACACTACTTTGGGTCATATTTATATAAAAAAACATTATCACAGAAAAGTTTTGCTACACTGTCTTGAAATAACTTCTACATCAAATATATATTAGAGAGAGTTCTGAATAGGCTACTAATTCTCAGTTACCTACTTTGTTTTTGCCCTAAGGGCTCATGAAACTATTGTTTGTGTCTGAACCCTAGTATATCAGAATATGTTCTGAATTTTAAAACCTATTCTGTATAAAAAATGAGTAAAGGATACTAGAATATTAACAAAATTTCAACATTAATGTCAGATAATCATACCTGAAATATTTGACATTGAAAATTATTATATAACAGAAGAAGTATTAAGACTATACTAATAGGGGAGAGGATGCAAATAACTGTAATTAAACAAAAAAAATAATCATAAAAAAAGACTATACTAATGATTGTTTCTTCAAATAGTTCTAATTTGCTGAAGATGTTTTCCGTATTTTACGAATTGATGGCTATAACATCAGAAATAATATAGATAGGGTAAATAGATTTGTTTCCCAAATCTTTGAACATTACTATAAATACTCCATTCTTCTTAAAAGTTTAAGTAGTGCAGCTGAGGTGATCACAAGTAATGTATTGAACATCATAGTGATCAAGTGGAGCTTTTCAACAACAGAGATACCTGAGATGAAAGATAAAATAATTTCAGAGGTAAACAATACACATTCATAATTGATTAATTCATAAATAGACCTTTGAGGGACTAACTATTAATGCAGTGGTCTGATAACTTTTTTATAAAAGATATCTAGTTATCAGTAAGTAACCTACTATATTTTTTTCCATGAGACGTTGGGTTCACTACTAATTTTTAATTCTTATTTTACTCATCTATAAAATGGAAATATTTCTATTCAGCTCACAGCTCTATTGTATTCTATATATAAAGATGATATATAAAAATGCATATTATATATAATAGTATGTATAATCTTATATATAATATATAGTATATAAAATATAATGGCATATAATACATAATTGTATATGTCACGTATATAATAGTTTATATAATATTTACTAAATAGTAGTTATTGCAAGCTATCACATGATTATTTATAGTAATAGCATGAAGTGGAATGTTTTGATGGTGCTGATTTGTAACAGCGGAAAATTGTAATAGTGGAGAATTATAACCGACCCACCACTCTAGTGACACTGTTGCTGTAAGTGCGGACTCTGACTAATGTGGAACTTGTAGATGAACAGCATGTTTGTATTAGAATCCTAGGAACTAACTTCGAAAGGTAGAGAACTAGACCCTCAGCTCAGGCATCCCAGCTCCAGGAGATTTGCTGACCTTCAGCCATGGAGCCAGCATGCCGGGAATCCAGGATGATTAAACCAGGATGATGCACATGGGACCATCACTTGCCTTATTGGGATGGACTGTGCTCATCTGCACCCAGAGAATATTGCAATCCTCTCCCTCGATCTTAGTTCTGTTCCCCTCTCCCTCCCTATAAACACCCCTAAAAAGGAGAGATGGGCTTTGAGACATGAGTCTCCCCTCATGCAGGAGATGGGCTTTGTGACATGAGTCCCCCATCTTCCCAGGAGATGGGCTTTGAAATGTGAGTGCCCCATCTCCCAGGAGATGGATTTTGAGATGTGAGTCCCCCATCTTATGGGAGATGGGCTTTGAGACACAAATACCCCATCTTTCAGGAGATGGGCTTTGTGATGTGAGTCTCCAACTTCCCAAGAGATGGGTTCTGACATGAATACCACATCTTCCTAGGATTTGTACTTTGTGACATGAGTACCCCTTTTTCTCAGGGAGATGAGCTTTGTGATTTGAGCTCCCATCTTTCCAGGAAATGTGTTTTTTGACATGAGTCCCCCATCTTCCCAGGGAGATGGGCTTTGTGACATGGGACACACATATTCCCTGGACATGACTTTGTGACATGAGTCCCTCATCCTCCAGCAGATGGACTTTGAGATGTGAATTTTCTGTGAATTGAGACAGAACTTGAGATGTGAGTCTCCCATCTTCTAGGACATGGGCTTTGTGACATGAATCCTCCATCTTCCAGCAGATTGTCTCTGAGTCACAAGTCTCCCATCTTTCCAGAAGGTGACTTTTGAGATTTTCCCAGGAGATGGAATTTGAGATGTGAGTGCCCCATCTTACAGGTGTGCAGCACTTTGGAAATGAACCACTTTCCATAACACCAGCACCGCTTCCTCAAATATTGTCTTTCATAGTGGCAGGCAGTGGGACCTGCATTCAGTTACATCCTCACCACTCAACATAAATATGAATATAATTAACAATATTGTCCTTAACATGTTCATTGGTATCAGAGCCAAAATATATTGCCCAAATTTAGAAATCAACAAGCAAACATTGATCATTCCCCAATAACAAAAATAAGTCACACAAACTACAGCAGTACATGTTTAACCCATTTAGAGACTTGTAATGGCCAAAAAATAACCCCAGTTTGTTACAATCCCCAAATCTGATCAGTCCTTCTAGGGGAGAATGGATGTCGCAGCAGCTTTTGTATTTGGCCAGAGTGGGAGAAGCAATATACCACAATTGACATAGAGCTAAACTTTTAATCCAATACTTCATTATGAAAAGTTTTAAATATACAACCAAGTTGAAAATTTTACAGTTAACACCCATGGAAGAAACATCCAGGTTCTATGATTAGCATCCTATTATATTTGTATTATTATATACCTAGACATCTGTTGATCTCTCTATCCATCAATGAGATTTTTAAATGCAGTTCAGATTGTAATAGGCAAAATTTGCACACATTTTAAAGACTGAGTGTGAACCAACATAAGTTATTATCTGTGCAATTTTAGAAATAAGGATAAGAAGTCTTCAAATTCTCATCACCTTTTTTTTCTCCTGGCTTTCACCAGGTGCTCATGAGAAAGATTGTAGGCAAGGGAAGAGATCTGAGAGAGTAGAGCTCTGAGATGCAGATGCTCAGAGTTATCTGAAGTAGGAAGTCAGAATGAGAGAGTACAGAAAAAACATACAGACATTCTAGGATTTCTACTGGAGGCAAATTACCATTGGGGAATGTCGACATTAACCTCTTGTACTATATTACAGGTGCACAGACCCTGCCAAAATTTAAAGGCAAGAAAGGAGAAATGTAACATCATGTACATTCTGCATCATATGTTAAGTACTAGAGAATGGTATCCTCTAACTTGTAGAAGGGAAGCTAACAGAAACCCACCAATGAAACACAAGGACATGAGTTCTGCTAAAAGACAAGGAAAAAAACAAAAGAAAACTTTCTTAGCACTTAGATCCTTAGTCCTCATGAAGAGAAAGTTTTCATTACAGTTTCAAATCAGGTGAAGCTCATAGTGAAATGAATCAAAATTTTAAAAAATGGTGATGAGGATTAAAAGGTACAAACTTACAGTTATAAAATAAATAAGTCACAGAGATGTGATCTACAGCATAGAAAATATAGTCAATAATGTTATAATAACTGTGTACTGTGACAGATGGTTAGTAGACTTATCACTGCCATCACTTCCTAAGGTGCATAGTTGTTGAATCACTGTTGTGCCCCTAAAACTAACACAATATTGTACGTCAAATATACTTTAATAATAATAGTAAAAATAGCACTGACTGGTGTGGCTCAGTGGATTGAGCATCGGTCTGTGAAAAAAAAGGTTGCTGGTTCAATTCCCAGTCAGGGCACAGGGCTGGGTTGTTGGTCAGGTCCCCAGTAGGGGGTGTGCAAGAGGCAATCACACATTGATGTTTCTCTCCCTCTCTTTCTCCTTCCCTTCCCCTCTCTCTATAAAAAAGTAAATAAATAAAATCTTAAAAACAGTAAAAAGAAACAGCAAAGAGTAATCTCAGATCAACTACGCAGTAGAGTGTCTCTATCTTTCACTCTAACGCCTTGAAGGAAGAAAGGGAAAGCTTTCTCCTGAAGATAAACATTATTTCCTTTAATAACTACTGTCCTTTTACATATCACAACTGTACAGAAGTGTTTCAATTAAGCAAATTAGCAGACAGGACACAACAGAAAAAAAGAAATGGTGAACAGATCAATACGAATTTCCGAAGTGAAACACAAAAACATAAATAAATAAACGAGGTAACAAATGGAAGAAAGTACCCGGGATCTGTGGCACAACACTAAACATTCTAACACTTCAGTACTGAAGTCAAGAAGAAGAAGAAAAAAGAGAGAAAATGAAGCAAAATAAATATTTGAAGAGATAATGGATAATAATTTTCCAAAAATCAAAGAAAACAGTACACAGAATCATGGAGTTCAAAAAGGCCAAAGAGGAATGAATAAAAATAAAAGCACAACTAGACAAATTGCACTCAAATTTCTGAAAACAAAAAATAAAAATAAAATTGTTAAAGGAACCAAAGGGGAAAAAATCAATATACTACATAAAGGGAACAATGCTATGAATAAGGGCACATTTTTCATTACAAACAGAGACAAAATAAACAGGTTTTACAGTGCTAAAATAAAACATCTTTAAAATCCTGACAAGAGAGTGCTGTCAATGTAGAATTCTATAATGAGCATCCAAACATAAAGATAAAAATGTTATTTTCAGAGGAAAAAAAAAGGATTTGTCTTTAGCAGACCTGTGCTGAATTAGTAAAGTAAGTCATTTCAAATGAACACAAATAATGCTAAAAAGAAATTTGGGGCTGTGGGAAGATATTGAGCATCAGAAAGGGTAAATATGTCAATAAATATAAAGAGAGGTTAAAAAGTCCACACACATATGACTGTATTTTTATACCTACATATATACTTAAATCTCATAGAAAACTATCCACTGAAGTAAAAAATAACAATGTAATAAGAGTTTATAGCATTGTAAGAAGTAAAATACATGACTCAAAAACAAAAAGAAGAAAAATGGTAACTAAAAACATATACAGGGTAGGGGAGAAGTAACACCTGCTTGAGTGTGGTTGGCAGGGTGATAATATGGGTGTAATAACTTGTAGCTGTAATTTGAACATTTCACCTAAAATGTCACATGGTGTGCTTGAGTGTGATGTTGTCATCTTACAGAATTAAATGCTCGTGATTTTGTAATAAAAAATTTTGTAATGAAAAAGGGACATTATTTGTGTGGAACTCTGTATATTTGTAAAGTTTTATTGATTATAAAGTAGTAGAATACTTTTCTAAAAGTAGACTGTAATAAGATATATATGTATATAGCAAATCTAGAGCCACCACTTAAAAATGACAGAGAAGACGTAACTAAAAATCCAATGGAGGAAACATCACAGAATACTAAAAATATATACCAATTTACCAAGGGAAAGCTACAAATGGAGAAAAAAAATGGTACAGCGGTTGTAGCAGGTCTCTGGAAAGAAAGAGAGAAAGCAAGAGAAAGAAAAAGAAAGAAACACAGGAGGAGGAAGGGACAGAGTGAGGGAGGGAGGGAGAGAAAGATTGATCACTTTTCCTAACACTAATTAGAGAAAAAATATGTCTTGTTAACAACCCCGGAACCTCTGTGAACTGACTATATTATGAGATAGAAAGTACATGCATTGTTTCATAATCAGACCCAAATATTTTTTTACCATATGCTCAAAATTTTCACTATACATAATATAACTCTATTCCATGCATACGCCAACTCATCTGTTACTGTGATGTATGTTTTCTGAGAATGCACACCATTGTAGCTCTTTCACTTTCACAAACTGCCAACAAAATTTATAAGCATGGAGCTGGCATTCAAAATAGATTAAAGTTTATATTGGTTCTAATTCACCTGCTAGTTTTAATGGCTGATGTTATATTTCCCATTTAAAATTGCTTCTGGTTAAAAATTATGCAGGCTCACACCCTTTAAAGATATAGAGCTTAAATCCATAATGACCACTTCAAATTGGTGCTATTTCATTACCAGTTCCTTATATTTACAGTAGTGAATTGTTTGACATATAACAAAGACAGATAAAACTATCTGATTAAAGCTACCAGGCAGTGTTGTAGAACTTCTAAATTGAGGCTTATATGGGAATATTGATCCCATTTTTTTCCTTTTCTCCATCAATCTTTATGAATATGCTATGTTAAAAATCAAATGGATATTTTCCACAAGATTTAAACAGTAACTGAACTAGACATAGGGGATATTACATCATATACATCATTGATGCTAAGGTCCCTCAACTAGAAATAATTTAGAAGATTGTTTTGTTAAAGCATTGTGTAAGATGGCTCCACTCCAGGAAGAAAACAATCCAATTAAAAAATTGGTAAAGGACTGAACAAACACTTCTCCTAGGAGGACACACAGAAGGCCTAGAGACATATGAAAGGATGCTCAGCATCACTAGCCATCAGAGAGATGCAAATTCAAACCACAATGAGATACCATTTCACACCGGTCAGAATGGTGACCATCAATAAATCAACAAACAACAAGTGCTGGCAAGGTAGCGGAGAAAAGGGAACGCTAGCGCATTGTTGGTAGGAATGCAGACTGGTTCAGCCATTGTGGAAAACAGGATGGAATTCCCTCAGAAAACTAAAAATGGGACTGCTTTTTGACCTGGTAAATCCACTGTTGCTATTATACCCTAAGAACCCTGAAACACCAATTCAAAAGAACCTATGCACCCCAAAGTTCATAGCAGTACCATTTACAATACCAAGTATTGGAAGCAATCTAAGTGTACATCAGGAAATGAGTGGATCAAAAAACTATGGTAGTTACACAATGGAATACCATGCAGCAGAAAAAAGGAGCTCCTACCCTTCATGACAGCATGGATGGAACTGGAGAGCATTATGCTAAGTGAAATAAAGCAGATGGTGAATGACAAATACCATATGATCTCACCTATAAATGGAACCTAATCAATAAAACAAACAAGCAAAATATAACCAGAGACACTGAAATAAAGAACAAACTGACAGTAAAGAGAGGTTGGGGAGGGGATAATGGGGGAGAAAAAGGGGAAGGGTCAAGTCAAGGAACATGTCTAAAGAATCCAGGGACAAAGCCAAAGCCGGTAGGATCGAGGGTGGGAGGCTGGGGTAGATAGGGTGGGGGAGAGTGGTGGGAGGAAAATGGAGACAACTGTACTTGAACAACAACAAAAAATAACAGTTTATGTTGTTGTATTGAGAAAAAAACTATTGTGTAAAAAATAAAATTCACCTAGCCCTGATGACATGATCTTGAGGAAATTATTTCTAATTGGATTCTTTGCACATCACGATAGCAAGACATCTTCACCTCTTTAAAACACAGTTGTTCGCCCAGGCTGGTGTAGCTCAGTAGACTGAGCGTGGGCTTGGAACCAGATGGTCCCGGTTTGATTCTCAATCAGGGCGTATGCCTGGGTTGCAGGCCGGGTCCCCAGTGGGGGCCATGTGAGAGGCAACCATGCATTGCTGTTTCTCTCCCTCTCTTTCTCCCTCCCTTCCTCTCTCTCTAAAAAATAAATAAATAAAATCTTTTTTAAAAAATCTTAATGTTTGATAAAAGTTTAAAAAAGAACCCACAATTGTTCAAACACTGAAAACTGTATTAGCCATTTTGTTTATTACAAATCCTTTTCAAAGCTAGGTTTTATTTTTGTTTGTTCGTTTGGGCTGTGTGGGGAGATTAAAGTATAGCCATATAAATATAGTTAAGCTTTCTATAAAGATATATATGTAATATATATCTTAATATATTATTATATATTACTATATATTACTTTATGTATAAAAAATATTATTTTACTTTGTGGCAGAGAGCTATCACTATAACCACGAGATGATGATATACTTTAGAACCAGACCTACAGTCTACTAAGAATCCAGATTAAGGAAGTTTTTAAAGGTACTATGAATATTGCATACCTTTTGGAATGTGATAATATTTAAAAGAAGAGTCAGCTAAAATATTTATTTATCACTATTCAAATTTTCTCATATTCATCTGTTATAATATCAAAAACACACAGCATGGGTATATATATTAAAAACCTTAATTTTATGTACTCCTAATGACTTACTGATAGACATGAAAAACAAACACATTGTCGACAAAAATCAGTGTGACTGAGGGGACTGTGGGGAGTTTTCAGGAACTACTATAAAGGACACATAGACAAAACCAAGGGGGAGGGTGGAAGCAAGGGAGGGAAGTGGGGTTGGGTGGGGTGGGGGGGGAAGGAAGGAAGAAAATGCAGACAACTGTAATTGAACAACAATAAAGTAATTTTAAAAAATCAGTGTGACTGAAATGATTTCACAATATTTTTTAAATGTTCAGTTGTGGTTTCACCACTATCTCAGAATGAAGAAAAATCGGTAGTCTAAAACAGAGGCTGTATTTTTATCTTTCACAAAAAAAAATATTATATAAGCAGAATAATGCATTCTATAAAACTTGATGAGAAATTGAAATGTTTTCTGATGTTGAAGTACTAAAATAAAGTATGATGCAGCTGATATTGAATATCAATAATTACATTGTGAGATTCAAAAAGGAGTAATGAATGTAAAAAGAGTGATAAGTGGTTATATATAACATAGTGTTTCAAGTATTAATAACTTCTTTACTGAGATTAAAATAGAGAAAATTTAGATATTATAAATAGCACTACAATGAGCATAGGGGTATGTATATTTTCTCTGATGTTTCAGGATTCTTAGGATATATTCCCAGAAGTGGAATTGCTGGGTCATAAGGCAGTTCCATTTTCATTTTTTTGAGCTAACTTCATACTGCTTTCCACAGTGGCTGCACCAGTCTGCATTCCCACCAACAGCGTACTAGGGTTCCCTTTTCTCCATGTCTTTGCCAGTATTTGTTGTTTGTTGATTTATTTATGATGGCTATTCTAACAGGTGTAAGATGATATCTTATTGTGGTTTTAATTTGCATTTTTCAGATGATTACTCACATTGAGCATCATTTCACTGGCCAGCTGTATGTCGTCTGTATGTCTATTCATGTCCATTGCCCATTTTTGAATTGTATTGTTTGTTTTTTTGGTATTGAGTTTTATAAGTCCTTCATAAATTTTAGATATTGACCCTTTATCATATATGTCATTGGTGAATATGTTCTCCCATTTAGTGAGTAGTTTTTTCATTTTGTTGGTTTCCTTTGTTTTGCAAAAACTTTTAGGTTGATGTAGTCCCATTTATTTTTTATTTTCCCCCTTGTTCAAGAAGCTGTATAAAAAATAATATTGCTGCAAGAAATATCCAAGATTTTACTGCCTATGTTTTCTTTTTTTTTGGTTTTGAGTCTAACATTTAAGTGTTCAGTCCATTTTGAGTTTTTTCTTGTGCATGGTGTAATTAGGTGATCTAGTTTTATTACTATATCTTACTCAAAATAAATATGATGTATATTCTGCTAACGTAAGGTCTATAAGGTAAATTGTAGAGTAACCACCAAGAAAATACCCACAAAAGTATACTGAAATGTCAACAGAGTTAAAATATTACACTGAAATAGCCCGGCTGGTGTAGCTCAGTGGATTGAGTGCAGGCTGGGAACCAGAGGGTCCCGGTTCGATTCCCAGTTGGGGCACATGCCTGGGTTGCACATTTGGCCAGGTCCCCAGTGAGGGCCATGTGAGAGGCAACCATACATTGCTCTTTCTCTCTCCCTTCTCCTCTCTCTGAAAATAAATAAAATCTTTTAAAAAAATTAAAAAAAATATTACACTGAAATATATTAATGTGATGCAAAATAAAGTAGAAAAAATAGAACAAAAAATCCACGAGACACATAGAAAAGAAAAAAGCAAGCAAAACAGAAAATGTATATCTAACTTTATCAATATAGTAAAAAAATGGCAAATAATTAAACGATCCAATTAAAAGGCAGATACTGGCAGATTGTTTTTTTAAAAAAACAGCATCCACCTTTATGTGTCCGCAGTAGATATCTTTTGTGTCCAAAGATACATAGAGGATGGCTGTGAAGGGTGATGAAAAGAGATATAGCATGTAAAGAGTAACCAAAAAAAATAAAGAAAAAAACCATGAAATGACTATTAATCTCAGACAAAAATATTAGGTTGGTCAAAAAATTCCTTTAGTTTTTCCTATAAAATTAAAGACACGTTTTTAATTTTCGCCAATAACTTTATGGATCTGGATATTTTGAGTATGTTGGCTCTCTCCTGCTATTGATTTCTAGTGGGTAGAGGCCAGGGGTGTGGCTTAACATCTTCCAATGCATAAGACAGCCCCACAGCAAAGATTATTTGGCCAAAATGTCAATAGTACCAAGAAACTGCAAGCCACTTCTGACATTTTTGATCAGACACAGCCCCTTCTCCATACACTGAACATTTTTGTGTTTCAGTTGCATTTTTACCTTTCTTGAAATAATAAAGCATAATACGTCAAAAATGTTGCATATCTTCTTCCATCTTTAAGATGGCTGCACAAAAAAATCAGCAATTTTGAAAATTTTTCTTTAAATGCATGTTGATATGACAGCTGTCACAATACAACCTAACAAAACTGTTATTAATGAAGTTAGAGACAACTGAGCACTACTAGAGCCAGAGTACAGAAAAAAACAAACTTTTGCCAACCCAATATATTTTAAAGCCAAGAACAACTCTATATAAGAATAGGAATTTTATAATTAAAAAGTAGCCAATCATCCAGAAGGAGCACAAAAATACATGCAACAAAAGCTTGCAAAATTCAACAGAGAAATAAATAACACAATAAAATATTATCTTTAATGCTCCTTTTTCAATTGTTGATAAAAACAACCAGACAGAAAATCCAAAAAAAAATGTAGCAAACTTAACAATGCTGTTATCTTACCACATATAACAGATATACACAGAATGCTTCACTAAGAACAGCACAATGTATGTTTTTGTAAAATATACATGTATCATTCTACAGGATATATCATATGATAGACAATAAAACAAGCCTCAATAAATTAAAAAAAATTAATTCACACAAAGTATGCTCTCTGAGAATAATGTAACTAAAATACATATCAATAACTATGGAAACTCTAGCATATTTACAAATACAGAAAATTAAACAGCTCAGACACAATCCCTATTGACATCTCAGATAGTTTCTTTACATAATTTGACAAACTCCTCCTGAAATTTGTGTGATAAATCAAGGGACTCAGAAAAGAGAGACAATCTTGAAAAGTAGAAAAGCTTCAGGACTCACACTTACCATTGTGAAAATTTAATTCAAAGCTACCTTAATCAAGACGGGGTAATCCTGCCAAAAAGACCGATATACATTTACTGAATTAGACTTGGAAGTCCACAAACAATCCCTCACACTTATGGTCAATTCATGTGCAACAGGGATGACAAGGCAATTTCATGAGGATATAATAAATTTCAACAAGTGGTGCTGGGACCACTGAAATGCAGTTAGACCCTATTCTCACACCACACACAAAATTTAATTCAAAATGCACCATAGACCTAAATATAAGAGCTAAAATTGTAAAATTATTAGAAGTAAATATAGGAGTAAATTTTTGTGTCTTTGGGTTGTCAGGTCTTCTCCATTATAACACTAAACACTCAAATGTCTAAAGAAAAAATAGATAGGTTAGACTTTATCAAATTTAAAGCTTTTTGTCATCAATGCACACTATCAACAAATTAAAAAATGGGGTAAAACATTTGCAAACATATGTGCAACAACAGACTTGTATCTAGACTGTATGAGAAACTCTTACACCTTAACAATAAAATAAAAAATAGTTCAATTAAAATTAGACAAAAGAGACTTCCGGCCAAGATGAAGGCATAGGTGGATGCACTGTTCCTCCTCGCACAACCAAAAGAGGAAGAAAAGCAATTTAGAGGGCAAGGGCAGCCAGATCTGACAGAAAACTGAACTGAGTGGAAGACCGACAACCAAGGAGTTAAAGAAGGCACGTTCATCCAGACCGGTAGGCGGGACGGAGACAGTTGGAGGGCGCTCGGGGAGATGCGGTTTGTGGAGCGGTGCCGGTGGCGCTCAGCTGCCTGAAGCGGCCCGTGGTGGGCGCGCCTGGAAAAGCACGGCGGGCACACTCTGCGAGACCAGGGCTGAGACTGGTGGACTGGGTGGTCCCTCATTAGCGTGAAGATAGACCGGGAGGAAAAGCTGGGGCCAGAACAGACCGCGCATCCCACCAACGCAGGGAAATAAAGCCTCAAACCACCAATTGAAAACACCTGTGGGGCTGAGGCGGCAGTGGGAGGAACTTCCAGCCTCACAGGGGAGTGCGTTGGGGAGGCCTGTCCACTCACCACACCAGAGACAGCAAGGAGGGGATCAACTTGCTCGTGGGCAGCTGGGGAGGCGTGGAGAGCGGAGCAAGTGCCATTGTTCTATCAGGCCCCGCCCCCACACACAGCATCACAACGCAACGACTTGAGTTACCCCGCCCCCCACAGAGAGCTTCACACCACAGCAACGTGGGTTACCCCGCCCCCACAGACAGCCTTCACAACAGAGCAACATGGGTTACCCCGCCCTGGTGAACACCTAAGCTCCACCCCTTAAAGTAACAGGCACATGGAGGGAAAAAAAACAAAAGGCCCAAATGAGAGAGAAATAAACTGCGGCAAGATAGGGGGGAGCAGAGTCCACTCCCTCCTCCCCACAAGTGAAAAACCTAGATGATTTTCTGAGGAACAGAGCGAACTCCCAACAGTATTCCAGCATATATGAAGATTGGTGACCAAGATTACAGGGGAAACTGAACGATCAGATGCCTGACACAGACAGGAGGGCCAGGGGAGCAGGCCTGACCGGACACTTTTAAAGCCAGCCAGAAGTTTTTTTTGTTGTTTTTGTTTGTTGGTTGGTTTTCCCAACCCTCCTTCCTATCTGTCCTTCTTTATTTTTTTAATTCCTTCTTCCTTCCTTTCATTTAGTATTCCTAGTCTTCTCTTCTTATTTCTTACGTTTTTATTTTAATTTTTTATTTTTATATTTTTTATTTTTTTACTTTATTTTTTTTCCTTTCCTTTCTTCTTCTTCCTTTCCCTCTCTTCTTTATCCACAGGTGAGACATTAAAACCTGGACTTGAAAAGAGAACAGAGCTAGACCCAGACAAGGGTCAGCCCTAAAAACAGAGACAGTGACAAAAAATTAACTTCGCTACTCCAGAGAACTTGACAGATAAATTTAAGAAACAGAGGCTAGCAAGAAGAGTCTCACAAACAATGGGAATACAAAGAAACAATCCCCAAATCCCCAAAGGAAAGGAAGAATCCTCAGAAAGAATAATAACCAAAACTAGGCAAGCCAACTATCAGATAGTGAATTCAAAGCATTGGTTATCAGGAAGTTCAAGAAGCTTGATGAGCTCCCAGAGAATTTCCAGAAACTACAGGGAAACTATAATGAACTCACTGCAAACTATGTCAACATGAAAAAGGAAATAGAAATGATCCACAAGGGCCAAGAGGAAATGAAGAATACAATATCTGAACTGAAGAACGCAATAGAAAAAAACAAAAGCAGGCTCGATGAAGCATAGGACCGAATCAGTGAGCTGGAAGACAAGATAGAAAAAAAAACACCCAAAAAGAGCAAGAACAGGAAAAGAGACTCAGAAAGAATGAAGAGGTATTAAGGGAAATGCAGGACAACATGAAACGTAATAATATCCGTATTATAGGGATACCAGAAGGAGAGGAAGAAGAGCAAGGGATAGAAAACGTGTTTGAAAAAGTAATGATGGAAAACTTCCCTAATCTGATGAGAGAAAAAGTCACACAAATCCAGGAAACACAGAGAGTTCCAATCAAAAGGAACCCAAACAGGCCCACTTCAATACACATCATCATTAAAATGGCAAAATTCCAAGACAAAGAGAGAATCTTAAAGGCAGCGAGACAGAGACAGGAAGTAACATACAAGGGAGCCCCGATAAGGTTAGCAGCTGACTTCTCAATGGAAACACTCCAAGCCAAAAGAGAATGGCAAGAAATATTCCAAGAAATGAGAACCAGAGGCCTACAACCAAGACTACTCTACCCAGCAAGGCTCTCAATCAACATAGATGGCCAAATAAGGAGTTTCCCAGACAAAAGAAGTCTAAAAGAATATACCTCCACCAAACCAGCTCTGCAAAGAGATGCTAAAGGGACTGCTTTAAGGAAAGGAAGGAAAAGAGAGAGAGAAAGGAACACAGATACAAAAAAAATGGCAATGAATAAGTACCTATCGATAATAACCTTAAACGTAAATGGATTAAATGTTCCAATCAAAAGACATAGACTAGCTGAATGGATAAGAAAGCATGACCCACACATATGCTGTCTATAAGAGACCCACCTCAGGACAAAAGACCTACACAGATTGAAAGTGAAAGGCTGGAAACAAGTTTTCCAAGCAAACGGACAAGAAAAAAGAGCCTGGGTAGCAATACTCATATCAGACAAAATAGACGTCCAAAAAAGGGCCATAGAGAGAGACCCAGAAGGACACTTCTTAATACTCAAGGGAAGAATCCACCAAGAAGACATAAACATTGTAAATATATACGCACCCAACATAGGAGCACCCAAATACATAAAGAAAATCTTGGAGGACTTCAAGAAAGATATTTATAGCAACACAATTATACTAGGGGACTTCAACACCCTGCTGTCAAAAATGGACAGATCCTCCAAACAAGATATCAGCAAAGACATTGTGGCATTGAAAAATGCCCTGGAAGAAATGGACTTAACCGATATATACAGAGCCTTTCACCCCAAAGAAGCTAAATACACATTCTTTTCAAATGCACATGGAACATATTCAAAAATAGACCATATGATAGGACACAAAACAAGCCTCAACAAATTCAAGAAAATTGAAATCATACCAAGTATTATCTCTGACCACAAGAGATGGAAATTAGAAACCAAACCAAAGGAAAAAAACCCAAAACACTGAAAATCATGGAGATTGAATAGCATGCTATTAAACAATGAATGGGTCAAGGATGAGATTAGGGAAGAAATCAAAAAGTTCCTTGAAACAAATGAAAATGAACTGACAACAACCAAAAACTTATGGGACACAGTGAAGACAGTCCTGAGAGGGAAGTTCATAGCGATACAGGCCTACCTAAAAAAATGGAAACCGTTCACACAAACATCCTGAACCTATACCTACAAGAACTTGAGGAACAACAACAGAGACAACCCAGAGCAAGTAGAAGGAAGGAAATAACCAAGATCAGAGCAGAATTAAATGACATAGAGACTAAAAAAATAATTCTAAGGACCAATGAATCCAGGAGCTGGTTCTTTGAAAAGATAAACAAAATTGACAAGCCTTTAAGCAGGTTCATCAAGAAAAAGAGAGGTCCCAAATAAACTCAATCAGAAATGAAAGAGGAGACATTACAACTGATGCCACAGAAATACAAAGGATTATAAGTCACTACTATGAAGAACTGTATGCCAAGAAATATGAAAACCTAGGAGAAATGGACAAATTTTTAGAAAAATATAATCTTCCAAAACTCAATAAAGAAGAAGCAGAAAGCCTCAACAAACCAATAGCAGCGGATGAAATTAAAGCAGTAATCAAAAAACTTCCAACACACAAAAGCCCTGGACCAGATGGTTTGGACAATTCTACAAAGCATTTAAAGAAGAACTAACACCTATCCTTCACATACTATTCCAAAAAATCCAAAATGATGGAAGACTCCCAAACTCTTTTTATGAAGCCAGCATCACCCTAATCCTAAAACCAGAAAAAGACACAACAAAGAAAGAAAACTTCAGGCCAATATCACTGATAAACATTGACGCTAAAATTCTCAACAAAATATTAGCAAACCGCATCCAGCAATACATCAAAAAGATGATACACCATGACCAAGTGGGATTCATCCCAGGGATGTAAGGATGGTATAATATTCGCAAAACAATAAATGTAATTCATCACATAAACAAAAGCAAAGACAAAAGTCACATGATTATATCAATAGATGCAGAAAAAGTATTCGATAAGGTACAGCATCCATTTATGATAAAGACACTTAGCAAAGTGGGAATAGAGGGAGCATTCCTCAACATAATAAAGGCCATAGATGAGAAACCTATAGCCAACATTATACTCAATGGACAAAAACTAAATTCTTTCCCACTAAGATCAGGAAAAAGACAAAGTTGTCCACTATCACCACTTCTATTCAACATAGTACTGGAAGTTTTAGCCACAGCAGTCAGACAAGAAAAGGAAATAAAAGGCATCCAAATTGGAAAGGAGGAAACAAAACTGTCGTTGTTTGCAGACAACATGATAGTGTACTTAGAAAATCCTATAGACTCCGCCAAAACCTACTCGATCTAATAATTGAATTTGGCAAAACAGCAGGATACAAAGTCAATATCCAGAAATCAAAGGCATTTTTATATACCAACAGTGAAACAGCAGAAACAGAAATCAGGAAAAAAATCCCATTTGATATAGCAACAAAAAAAAATAAAATACCTGGGAATAAACCTAACCAAGCAGGTAAAAGACCTGTACTCAGAAAACTACGCAACACTGAAGAAAGAAATCATGGAAGACACAAACAAATGGAAACATATACCATGCTCATGGACTGGAAGAATCGACATCATCAAAATGTCCATACTCCCCAAAGCAATTTATAGATTCAATGCAATCCCTATCAAAGTACCAATGACATATTTCACGGATAGAACAAACACTTCAAAAATTTATATGGAACCATAAACGACCCCGAATATCAGCTGCAATTTTGAGAAAGAAGAGCAAAGCAGGAGGGATCACAATTCCTGATATCAAGCTATATTACAAGGCCACTGTAATCAAGACAGCTTGGTACTGGCATAAAAGCAGACAGATAGACCAATGGAACAGAATAGAAGGGCCCAGAAATAAACCCAAGTCTCTACGAGCAATTAATCTTCAACAAAGGGGGCAGAAGCATAAAATGGAATAAAAATAGCCTCTTCAACAAATGATGTTGGGAAATCTGGATGGCTACCTGCCAAAAAATGAAACTCGAGCATCAACTTACACCATACACAAAAAAATTCAAGGTGGATAATAGACTTAAATGTAACTCGTGACACCATAAAAGTTCTAGAGGAAAACATCGGTAGGAAAATCTCAGACATTCCATGCAGCAACATCTTCAATGGTATGTCCCCTAGAGCAAGGGACATAAAGGAAAGAATAAACAAATGGGACCTTATCAAAATAAAGAGCTTCTGTGGGGCTAAAGAAAACAATATTGAAAGAAAAGGAGAACCAATAGTATGAGAAAACATATTTGTCAATAATACCTCAGGCAAGGGTTTGATCTCCAAAATATATAAAGAACTCATACGACTCCACTCCAGGAAGACAAAAAAAACAATTAAAAAATGGGCAAAAGACATGAACAGATGCTTCTCGAAAGAGGACATACAGAGGGCCCAGAGACATATGAAAAGATTCTCAGCATCACTAGCCATCAGAGAGATGCAAATTAAAACCACGATGAGATACCACCTCACACCAGTCAGTATGGCCATCGTCAACAAAGCAACAGATAACTTTTGGAGGGGATGTGGAGAAAAGGGAACCCTACTGCACTGTTGGTGGGAATGCAGACTGGTGCAGCCACTGTGGAAAACAGTATGGAACTACCTCAGAAAACTAAAATTGGAACTGCCTTTTGACCCAGCAATTCCACTACTGGGATTATACCCTAAGAACCCTGAAACACCAATTCAAAAGAACCCATGCACTCCAATGTTCATAGCAGCACAATTCACAATAGCCAAGTGCTGGAAACAACCTAACTGCCCATCTACAAATGAGTGGATCAAGAAACTATGGTACATTGACACGGGGTAGATTGGACCTGCCGATACCCGTGGGTGACCGTGACCCAGTGCGTGTATGAACCTCATACCGAGACACGCGGGGAAAGAGAGACCGGGGCTACGTGGCTGATTCCTCCCATCTCCGGAAAAAGCCTCGTGGCTTGCCCAGCCAGGGTTTTTATCAGGGGCCAATTTACATTGGATTGATTATTCATGGGATTATGCAGAACAGGTAGGATTACTCATAGCAAGGCATTGGATGTAAATTCAGATCCGGTGGCAGACAGGACCAGGTTAAAGTAATAT
>PVJI01025996.1:0-19660 GCA_004026765.1 Micronycteris hirsuta
CGCATGTGGATTAAAAAATGATACTTTTGTATGAGGATCTCCAAACTTTGTCTTTAAATGTGCAGAGCTGAACCCCACCCTAACTGTGCTCAGACATAACCATAGGTACACACCTCATAGTTCCTCCCAACTACAAATGCAGGTAGGCGGCAAACCGTCAGTTCGAATTTCCTCTGGCCGTGAGCTGGAGAGGACCCTGCTGGGGCAACCCCTGCAGGTGATTCATCTCCGGAAACACTGTAGGGCTGGTGGGAAGAACTGAACAGATCTGCCCAGGACCCAGGCTCCTCCTATCTCTGGTTCCATGTGGCCTTTCTGTGTCTGATCATCAAATGGCTGCTGAGTTCCTGGCATTGCATCAACTTTCCAAGCAGAAAGAAAAGACAAAGGAAAAAATGCCAACAATAGATGACTTTGAAGTTTCATTGGCCACTCACGCCACATGGACATGGCTGACTGCAGAATTTGGCAAATCAAGTTGCTTTCACAGTTTTGGCACGGCAGCTGATAAAACTAAAGGAAACTGAACAGACTGGAAGAATCGTGCTATAAAAAAAAATCTCTCATCTTCAGTTCAGACGAGTTCATTAAAAGAAACCCATTACAAGATATCTTGAGAAAATGCTGACATTCAAAACTGCAAAGCAAGTTGTTTTCAAGACAACAGTTCCTTGACTCATTAAGAAATCAGTCTCTTTGACTCATTACCCCAAAGAGAATAGGTAAACTTGAGGATTCTCTTGCAAAGCATGCACTGTGAGAAGAAAAACGAAGGTTTGTGCATCCAGGATTATAACTCGCAAATTGTACAAGCAGCCAAGGAAAGGATTCCGTCAGGCAGAGACTTCACAAGTATATCTGATGCAGAGCGTTCTCTAAAAGCCTCTCTAAGAACCCCCAATAAGTGACTCAAAATGCTCTCAATTTGAGAAGTGACTCAAATTAAGATACTGACAAAGAGTTCTACCTGTAGTGAAAATGTCAAGCAACGATGAAACTCTTGATTAATGTCTGAACAGTTACGGTGAGAAAGCAAAATCCAAGAGAGAGAATGAAATCTTAAAATGGAAGAAAAATCATGTCAAATATATACTTCTGTTATAGGTAGAACATACTATGTTACAAGTAGTATAGTTACAACTATCTTTTTTAAAAAATCATTATTGGACTTACTGGGGTGACGCTGGCTAATAAAATTCTATGGGTACTAGATGTACACTTCTACAGCACATCATCTATATTGTAATATGTGTTTGCCACCCCAAGTCCAGTCTCCTTCTGTCACCGTCTGTCCCCCTTCCCCCTCTCCTGCCTCCCCCACCCCTGCCCTCTGGTCATCCCCACCCTGTGGTCTGTGTCTACGAGGGGTTTTTTCTTTGCTTGATCCCTTCACCTTTTTCACGCAGCCCCCAACCCCACCCTCGTCTGACAGGTGTCTGACTAAAAAAATCTCTCATCTTCAGTGGAGATGGGACAGTTTCTGTTCAGATCGATGGGACTGTTTCTGACAGGTGTCTGACTAAAAAAATCTCTCATCTTCAGTGGAGATGGGACAGTTTCTGTTCAGATTGATGGGACAGTTTCTGTTTATTTTGTTCATTCGATTCCACAAAGATCTTAATCTAAAAAATCAGTTCATTTTAACCAAAATCTATGCAGAGGGAAGTACAATGGTGTTAAAACGTGTGTTCAGCCCGGCTGGTGTAGCTCAGTGGATTGAGCGCGGGCTGGGAACCAAGTGGTCCCGGTTCGATTCCCAGTCAGGGCACATGCCTGGGTTGCAGGCCAGGTCCCCGGTGAGGGCCATGTGAGAGGCAACCACACATTGCTGTTTCTCTCGCTCTCTTTCTCCCTCCTTTCCCAACTGTCTAAAAATAAATAAATAAAATCTTAAAAAAAATGTGTGTTCAGTCGTGAGCAAAGGGCAGAGGGCAAAGGACGTTATTTTAGAACTATACTAGCAAACGTGTTTTCTTTGGTGTCATTTTCAAACAACCAGGGAGATAAAGAGAAGAAACATGTAAGCCATTAAGTAAAAAGCAGGAAATCACGAAAAGACCCTCACAATTTAAAAAAAAAAAGTAGCAGAGACTCAAATATTACCCAGTAACAGAATTACAGTTACACGGCTAATGTAGAGGTAACGATCCATGTATGTTAGACATGTGGTTTTGAACATGCCTTCCAGACCAAGCTTCCTGGGAGGACCTCACTGATAACACAGATCAGTACAACTGCTAGTTTCCGAATGCTCGTACAGAGGCACATTATTCAGTATTGGAACAGAAGGAAACTCCCATTTGTCACACTGCAGACGGACTTGGAGGACGCTGTGCAAAGTACAATAAGCCAGAGACAGAAGGGCAAACTGCCTGATCGAACTGATAGGAGGTTTCAAAACCAAGCAGACTCAGAATCAGGGCACGCAGCGGCCGTGTGCAGAGACTGGGCGGAGAAGGGGGTGGGGAGTTTTCACCAATGGGAACGGGATTTAAATTGTGCAAGGCGACGGGATTCTGGGGTTCTGCGGCACCCCGTCGTGCCTGTGGCTAACATCGCGGTATTCCGCGCTTACCATGTCAGGAGGTAGATCTCTGGTTGGACACTCGAGACTAACACAATAATTACAGTTGTAGGTCAACTGTAATGAAAAAATAAAAAACATATTTAAAGTAATAAAAAAAGCCAATTTGGCGTGGAATGCTGCTGCCAGTTTAAAAAGGTACCCATTGTGAGTTACAGAAGAGTCGTGGGGATAGAAGGCACAGCACAGGGAATATGGTCAGGGATGTTGTAATAACTGTGCATGGGGTCAGGCGGGCGCGGGATTCCCTGGGACGATGACTTCATAGGGCGCGTCATGTCTAATCACTGAGTCGTACACCTGAAACGAACATATGACCTATCAACTCTAAAAGAAATTTAAAAATTATTAAAAAAGAAGGTAGATCTCATGTTAACTATTGTTACAACAATAATGAAACCAAATCAAACCGAAACACACACAAACCCCAAAGGCACAGGGCACGCACCGTGTGGCCGACGGAACTCTTACCTGGCTTGTGGAGACGTCAAGGGCATGGGCTTAGTCCCACCCTCATCAAATGATCACATTAAATATAAGTCGTTTTGTATAGATCAATATTATCTCAATAAAGCGGTTTAAATTTTTTTAAACTAAAATAAATATGGAAAGACTAGATAAAGTTGTTCAAAGTCAAGCCTGCTCTGGGTTTACGAACAATCAGGTCCAATAATACCAGGCAGGACCTTCTCGCTAGTGAGGCATGGGTGAATTGTAGAGATTTTTTCTGCCGCATCTGAAATAAACGAGGGCTATTTTTTATAAACGTAGCACTGGGTTTGGGGTTTCAGTTCAAAGTTATTTAGCATCCAACCCTTAGTTTATAAAGATTTTATTTATTTATTTTCAGAGAGAGGAGAAGGGAGGGAGAAAGAACAATGTATGGTTGCCTCTCACATGGCCCTCACTGGGGACCTGGCCTGCAACCCAGGCATGTGCCCTGACTGGGAATCGAACCGGGACCGTCTGGCTCCCAGCCCGCGCTCAATCCACTGAGCTACACCAGCCAGGGCCCTTAGTTTAGTTTCTGCAAAATATGGATAATATTTCCTAGTTCTTGGGATTTTTTAAGATTTTTAATTAATCCAGGAAAGCATTTACAATCACAGTGGTTTTTAAAATATTCATGTTTCTTTAAATATTAACTTTTCTGCTTATTCGAAAGGAAAATACTGGGAAGCCAGTGGTGTTTTTGAGGTCAAACTACTCAACCTCATCCAAAGTTGGAAATGAGGAACTAAATCAGACAAAATGGATTGGTCTCTCTGCGCATAGAGATGACACGTGAAACCAAGAGCAGGAGCTGAAAAAAGCATTAAGAAATATAGTGATTTTACAACAAGAACTTACGTTTGTATTAGCACATTCAGAGAGAATTCAACGGGTCACATGATTTGAAGAAAGAAAGCTGGGACCACAAAGGGGCTGCCTATGAACTCTCTCCACGCTTGCCCCACTTTGTCCCGTCTGCCTTATGCACATCTTTGCCTCTCCCAGAGTTGGGGGTGCGGCGGACTTCTGCTCAGCCTGTGGGTCTTGGACCCTGCATTTCAACGAAGAAAAGGAGCTGGAGAAGGAGGAGAGGTGATGCAGAGTGCAGCTGCCATGCCACGCACAACGTCTTAAGGGATTCATATGATTCCGTCTGCAAAGATGAAGCCTGGCAGGTGACATGACCACCGTCCGTAAGCTCACAAAAGGTCCAAGTGGGTTGAACACAGACTTGTACACCAAATCCCAGTGGACCCCGGTGACACTCCTTCCTTCCCATCTAGGAGGAGGGGAATTTTGCACAGGCAGAGAAAGGAGACGTTGACCAAACAGAGCAGGTAGCAACAGCCCGCTGGTCAGACACCCTCCCTCAGAAAACCAGGGGCCAACCGCAAAGATGAAAAAACTTCTAACGAGCCCCAGGAAAATTCCCACATGACAGTTCTATCAAAGGAGCGAAAATGATGCCCAGAAAAAGAGGCAAGAAGGGGCCGGAATGAACGGCTTACGATGACAAATGTGTCTGCCACTTGGAGGCTTACGACAGTGGCCTTGCACACACATCCTCGCCAGCTGGGTCGGTGGCAGGTCGCCCCCGCGTTGCCTCCTTGGTTAGCTTCAACACATCCTCGCTGCTGGATTTATCTTGCGTCAGCCCAAGTGCTGCTTTTATGGACCTGCCCGTGGAGAGCACCCCATCATAGCTTCCACACAGCATGGATGAGCCCTGGTTAGCGATTACATTCAGCTAGGACTGGGCCAGACCCGGAGTTTCTGTAATGACCCCACTTTTCAAATCTCCTCCAGGCACAGAAGAAGAGGCTCTCAGGGAAGACGCAGTGTGGCCACTGCGAGAGAGACGCAGACCTTCGCTATCAGCCAGCAATATACTCTACAACGAGTCATCGATGAAATCCCCCGATGCTTGCAGATTCAATAGAGTGACTTTTAAAAATCCAGTTACACAAATTCTCTCTTTGTCAATGAGTGCCGTCTAGAGCAAAAAACGTGGTTTCTGGTTATTGCAACCCCGACTCACTGCTTTTCTATGAGAAGGGCACACGGGGTTGGAATCCATCCCGTTTTCAAATTGCAGTGATTGTCCTCAACAGATTAAAAATGAATGTGGAGCATGCTTGTACATTATGCGACACAATTTCTCAAAAGAGGCTTGAACTTCCAGAAATCAGTTAAGTATTCCTTACCACATCTGGCAAGAGAGTGAAAACGGTACAATTAGAAATGGACAGATGTGTCTAGATCATGTCTAAACCGCTGTTCCATCCATACCTGGGTGTTTATTAAATGTTTACTGCTGTGGTTTGGGTTCCCAAGGACAAACACTCATTGAAGAATTTTTTTTTTTTAAAGAACAGAGAGCCCATACTGCACAGCTGGAAATTTAATGGTTCAGCAAGTAGCTTCTGGTACATGTCTGCATTTCTGCACGGCATTCCCGGTTCATGGGCAGACATCACAAGCCAGGATGGTGCTGTAGCTCACAACGGCTCTCTCCTTATGCCCATGGGCACTTTTTTACATAACTGTGCAATTAAGTACTCCAATGATTCACTGTGAAAACTGAGGCAAATCCTCACTGTCCTGACTTGCACCTGTGAATAACGATGGGGAAGGGATATTAGCACCCAGGGCCAAGTATAGGACGGTTTTCTTGCTTATTCTGCAGGTATAAATACACACCAAATATTCTTGGAAACCCTGTCATCTGGTCAACCCTAACCCTAGCTTCCCTCCCTGATCGTGACCCTGCCAGTATAACCGCACCTCTCATGCCATGTCACTTCTTGTCCCACCCCTGCCTGTGTCACTTCCTATTCCTTCCTGCTTCCTGTGACACTTCCTGTCCATCACTTCCTAGCTCTTCTTTGTGAATTCATAGTCCCTTCCTTCTATGTCACTTCTGCACTGTCCCCGCCTTCTATGCCACTTCCTGTTGCCTCTCTTTCTTTTATGTCACTTCCTGCCGCTGTCCCCTCCTTCTTTTATGTCACTTCCTGTCACCTCTCCTTTTACGTCACTTCCTGCTCGCTCACTACCTGTCCCACCAGAGTTCATTCTGAAGTCTCCCCTGACTAAGAGGAAGGACACGGGACCAGGCAGAAGGAGCAGATGATACAAATGCCTTCATCCAAAGTATCCGCTAACTCCATGGGCAGCTCAGGGATGGGAATGGCCCCTCGGGGTGTCCACCCTTGGAAAGAGGCAGACAATCAGTTTTTACAGCCCTTCCAGGACCAGGTGTCAAACGCAACCTGCCTGTGAAGTGGGGCGAAACCTTGGGCGAGGCAGCTCTCTTCAGCATAGGACCCTTCTGGAAGAGAGACTCAACCCAGAAAGGGGGAGGCAGGGACCCTGGACCTGCGGGCGTCTCTAAATAGGATGCTACAGCTTCCGCCTCTAAAGAACTGCTTATCGCTAGGAGGGGTATGAACGACATTAAGATGTTGTCTGTATCTTTAGAAAGCATAAAATTCCATGAAAGAGATGAGGCATATACACATGTCCTAGAAGTACTCGTGGAATCTCTGCATCAGATTCAGGTCATGAAGCTTGGGTTATAATTGCTTTAACATCTCCTACCATTGGATAGAAATAGAGCAACGCACTGGTAATTTCCAAGGAGGGACCCACACGGTACGGCCCAGGAGCTGAAGTGTCATTGCCCATTTTAGTAAATAAAGCATCACGGGAGCACAGTCTTGCTCATTCATTTGCCTGTTCAACTGACTGTCTGACTAGGAACACAAGCATCCAAAAAGGTATAGAACCCAAAGAATTCTTGGGGGAGGATCCTGACCCGGCAACACATGAAGACTCTACACATGAAGTTCATGGTCTTGTTCTATGAAAGCATGGGGCAATCGGCCTCATATTCCATAAGATTAATTATTAAAGGCTGGGGAATGATTGAGAAATAAGGAGTATCAAAATAACTTTGTCCAATAGCTAAACACTAGATGTTTTTAAAGTGATGTAGATTCCATAGCAATTCAACTGACAGTGGCCCCCAGAGAACACACAACGTTTGATGTCATATCTTCTTGCAAATTGCTCGCTCCCCTCACATGTGCCTCAATGGCATGGTGACCAATCAAATGCACGCCGTGGAACAAGCATTAGACTCAACGGTGCAAGACAGGAGGCAGGAGCTAAAACAGCCCCTCTGGGCTCACAGGCTCCTGTCACAAGAACATATAATTCAGGGGCCTCTTGCAGACAAAGATATGATGAGCAACTGAGGACACATAAGTGACATCTAGGATGTTATCATACTGAGAGCTCATTACTCCTGTTATTTGCAGAAGAGGAAGATAAACACATCAGCCAGCATCCTTTTACAGGCAAGCCCAGGGGACCCAACTGCAGATTATGCACAAACAGAGTTTTCCAGAGGTGACAGCGTACACATCAAAGGCTGCGTGGCGAAAACAGCCATTTGTATTCCCACGGTATCGCGAAAGCCACTTGCCTAAATGACACTTGAGCATTTTCATTTAGATCTTTTGAATGATAATTTCTGGCTTTATTGCATATTTCATCTGGTCCTCTCCCAAATGGATCTTCTGGCATGGCGATGGGCTATGATGAATTCTCTTCAGTTTAAAAATCATTACCTTAATCATCTCTGCTCCTTCGATTTGGTGTGAGGGATGGCTGATCTGGTTGTCTTGCTTCTTGTTGGAATCTTACTCATGGTAAAATCAGTTTTATTTTTAAATGGAAACTGTGGGTCATAAAACAGAAGTTGAGGGCACACCTGTCTTGCCTGTCTCGGGCTTTGTTTCCTACACACGTATATTAAATCAGATTTGACAAATCGTGTAGGTTTTCCTGAGCTGGACCCACCACAGAAGTGCAGTGTTTGCTTGAGATGACAGAGAAGTTAATTTATTGGGTGTCTTCTGAATTCCGTTTGAGAACACCAGGCCATCGGTGGTTATAATACCCACTCATTAGCAGTAAGACTCTTACATGTCACGACATCAGTCAGCCACGCGACTTATTGCCATTATTCAATTTGGCCTAACGGCTGCATTTTGAAATGTTTGCTGATCACATAAAAATATCTTCTCACAGGCAACAAATGTAAAAATACATAAATTGGGCTACATCAAAATTGAAAACTCTGTGCATCAGGGCACATAATCAATAGATGGAATAGGCAATGGGTGGAAATATTTGCAAATTGTATACCCGATAAGCACTTAATATCCCAAATATGTAAATAACTCCTAAAACTAAACAATAATAAGAATGAAACCCCAAATAACTCAATTAAAAACTGAGCAAAGGAGTTGAATGTCTATTTCTCCAAAGATGATATACAAATGACCAACAAGCATATGAAAAGGTGCTCCACATCACTATTCATTAGGGAAATTCAAATCAAATCTACCATGAGATACTGCCTGATACCCATTAGAATGGCTACTATTAAAAAAACCCAACAGAAAGTAACAAGTGTTGACAAGGCAGTGGGGAAATTGGAATCATTATGCACTATTGGTAGGAGTGTAAAATGGGGCAACCTCTGTGGAAACCATTATGGGGCTTCCACAAAAACAATGTTAAAAGTAGCATCACCAGATGACCCAGCAATTCCACCCCTGGGTATATAGTCAAAAGAATTGAAAGCAGGGTCTTAAAGAGATATTTCTACCCCTGGGTTCCTCAGTATTCACAATAGTCAAGAGGTAAAAGCAACCCAAGTATCTACTGGCAGACGAATGGACAAACAAAATGTGTTACATACACTCCAGGGAATATCATTAGCCTTAAAAAGGAAGTTCTGTCATATGCTAAAACATGAATGAGCCCTGAGGACACTGTGCTCGGTGAAACAAGTCAGAAAAACGAAACAATACTGTATGATCTCACCTATAGGAGGCACCTAGAGCAGCCAAATGCATCAAGATGGAAAATAGAATGGAGCTATCAGAGGTTAGAAGGAGACAGAGTGGAGAGCTGTTTTTTAACGGACGTGGAATTTCAGTTTTGCAAAATAGAAAATGTTCTGGAGATGGGTCATGCCGCCACGCGCCTTAGTTCCCCTACCGAACTCTAAAATTAAAAATACTTAAGGTGGCAAACTTTTGTTATATATTTTACCACAATTTAATTTTTTTTTTTAAATTTACTAATAGTGTCTTAACCTCAAGGGGCTTGCACTTTTTGTTTCTTTTCAATCCACAATTTCTAAGTCGTGGGTAGAACGTCATGTATGTCTACCTAAAAATGTAAGTTGGGCTGGTTTCATTGGACAAAATAATTGCACAGCTCAAAGAGCTGCCCTGTTTGTCTGAAAGGTTCTGAGACAGACAGAAATGTTTGGAATCAACGTGACCTGTCGGAAGCCAGCCCGATCCACCTTGCTTTTGAATACCATGCAACACCAATGCGCCAATTGCAAACGCGAGTTATTCCTCGATAAGCCTTCCGTTAAAACCAGCATTAAAAATTTACATTTCTTAACTGAGGGTAGGAATAGATGAGTGGACGGGGGACTTGAAAGATAATACCCCATCCGTGTTATCTGCAGGAGCCTCCAATGCCTCTTTCCGTTTCTGAAAGCTAACCTTTTAAAACAGACTTCCTAAAACAGCAGACTATTTGGTACTGTCAGAAAGTATCGATCAAGCGTTCTGAGGTCTGCCAGAGAGTTTTAAAAGAAAGATATCTTGTTTATTGTCCCCAATCAGATACAAGATGAACCCCACTATTAATAAATAATTATTATTTTTAATAATAATAGTTTAAAAATCTAGATGTCTATGTCATTACCTGTAAAAGCCACAGCACAAAAATAGAAAGATGGTCCTTCCTAACCCCAGATTCATTTGCTAGGCTGTGGGCTCAGGAAGGGCTGACTGGTGTGGTCTGGGGACCCCAAGTCTGGGGTGAACCAGGCTGGAAGACTGGACCCTCAAAGATCACTCAGCATGTACGTGGAAAGCATGGGGACTGGAACCAAGCAGGCAAACCCCATCGCTGGAGTGATGGAGAAAAACAACAGCAAAGGAAGAAATCCTTTCTCTTCTCTTTCTGCCTCCCCCCGTTTTCTCTTGCCCCCATCTCTCTCACTAAGTAGGTAGTAGCTGGCAAAGGAGAAAAGGGCAAGCCCCAGCGTCACCGTGGAGAATACAGACCGTGGGATTGGAACTGAGAGACACATGCTTAATAACCAGCCGGGAAGCCCTCTTGAATTCCTTTAGAGTTCTTCCTCAATGTGCTTTATAGGCTGAGCACCCCCTAGGGACGTACTGGTTGCTGCTGGCTGAATATACAAGCGCCTAGCTTTGGTTTATTACTGAAATCCAAGGATAAACATCCATATGGAGAACCAGCTGCTCACCCAGGCCACTAAGGCCTGCCACAGCTCAGCATCGAGAAAGAGAATACCAAGTGAGTCCGCTCTCCTCCTGGGTCTTCTTGCATTTGCTCGAGGATTGGTCGTTCATTGAGCATTTCCGAAAACAAAACAAAACGAAATAAAACTCCATATCTCTCAAGTACCTGGTACTATGGTAGATGCCTGCTCTCTAACCAACAGCTGACCAAGGAGCTAAATCCCAGGTATTGCAGCATTTAAAATAGCTTATTTGTGGAGTGGTATTTCACCAGTCCATCTGACGGGTGTAGGCTGGTGTGGGTATGAAAGATCACTTGTCTTCAGAGTCAGCCTACAAGGCAGCAGCAACGGTGGACATTCAAACTGACCAGCCATTGAAGAAGAGGCTGCGTTATGCACAGCTCCAGGAGCAAATGGTTTGGCTCCTGTTCAGGAACCATCATTCTGGAAATGCTTTTTTTTCCCCACATAGCATGCATTCTGATGATGGCTAAATTTTCCGCCAACTTGGCTAGACAAGGGTGCCTAGTTGTTGGGTCCAACGTTAGTCCAGATGTTGGTAAGAAGGCACTTTGCAGGTGTGGTAACATCTACCATCACTTGACTTTAACCAACGAGATTATCCTCCGTAACACAGGTGGCCTCATCCAACCCTCTGAAGGCACTAACTGCATAAAACCTGAGGCTTCCCAGAGAAGGAGAAATTCTGCCTTAAGACTGAGACCTGAGATTCTGCCTGAGTTTCCAGCAGCCACACTGTCCTGCGGATTCCTGACTCGAGCCTACACCATCAATTTCCCTCTGAAGTTCCACCCTGAGGCCTATAGACAGGATTCAGACTCAAGGAGACTCCAGACTGCAACATGAATTCTTGCCGGAGCTACTGGCCAGCACCCCATCCTATGCAATTGGGACTTGCAAGACCTGTGCTTGCCTGAACCAAGTCCTTAAAATAAATCTCATACCTATAGCTATATCTATATGTTTAAATATATAGGTATATATTTAAAGTAGTGCATATACGTATATAGGTATGTATACATAGGAGTGCCTATATGCACAGATATGTGTATATGTAATATAGAGCTTATTATTCTGGAAAACCATAATTTACATAGTTTTTCAGCTAAGCAAGAAGGCAAGGCTCAGCAAGCACAAACCCCAGCAGTGGCAAAAACAGTGACATCACCAAATGTCATACTCTCCTACCAGGAGAGAGACTGCCTCTTCTGTCCTTGGTAATGACTCTTAGTTTTCGAGGACTGAGGCAAACACGTGCTTCTCAAGGTTGCTTGAACCCAGTGGATTCAATGAAACTGGAATCTTCCCCATTTCCCTCTTCCCACCCCTGCGTCTGAATATTAAATCTTTATTATTGCATCCATTGGGGTGACATTGGTTCACCAAACCATACAGGTTTCGAGTGTAGAACTCAACGAAATATCATCTGCACGCTGCATCATGAGCCCATCACATCAAACAGCCTCCTTCCATCCCCGTTATCCCCCACTTTGCCCACCTCCTCCTCCCCCCACTCCCTGCCCCTCTGACCATCACACCATGGTCTGTATTAAACTCACAGGAGCATTCAACAGCGACATGTACTTCTGAGGAACTCCTGGGAGGCTCCCCGACTGGGGCCACTCCTGGCTATGCCCCAGCTGGGAGAACAGCAAACACACATCTGAAAACTCACAGTCCGATCTCAGTAATCCTCACCCACGCAGGGCTCATAAATAAACATAAGCAGCCGCCAAAACGTGGCCGCCCAGCAGGGCAGAGCTTGGGCATCACAGCGTGACTGGAGAACGCAGCTGAGCACAAATGCAGAGTGCCTCTGGGCAGCCTCATGAAACGCAACTGATTGTAAGGTGGGATAAATAAACTTTCATCTCCTCTGACTCTGAAGATAGATTATACAGCTCTTCTGAAAACAACACGGTTTCTTTCTTTCTTATTTACGAAAGCTGGCTTTGGTTCCCTGGGTAGGAGAATAATGAAAAACAAAGACTGTGAAAGAGTCACCGCAGTAGATTTGGCTGGCTCAATGGTGAATCTAACGCAGGGCATAATCTTTGGGTTTTGTCTCTTCTGGTGGGTTTCTACGCAGAAAGGTGGATTGTTCACTTCTGTTTCATTTAGCCCTTTTTCGGGGGATTCCTCCTTTCCTTTCAGTGGGGGTTCTTTCCTTGTCTCCCCATTTTAGGTGACTCTTTTTGTTGTTTCTGTATCTCAGATGGCTCTGCTTTGAGTGCCTGTCCTCATGGGGTGGCCTTCTGTGGTAGGAGTTCGGGGGGACTCAGTGGTGCAGTCTCTTTGATCTCCTGATCTGGAGGCTCTAGGGTTACCCTTCATTCAGTTTATGTGGGCTCTCTTGTTGTACTTGGGCTTTGATTATTGAGGAATCATTTGTTGGTGGGTTCTCCCCTCCAGCAGGCCGGCTGGGAGTCATGACCACCGTTGAGTCTTGTGTGTGCCCGTTGTGAAGCATCTTCTGTATTCCTTTGCTCGAAACTTCATATCAGCTAAGCTTCCATCGATCAGTCAGGTTATTTGTCAGGAGATCAGCCGAGATCAGAGTTGGAGGCAAGAGCAAGGGGATTCAGCTTCCATCGACTTGGCCACCATCTTCTCTCTCCTAGTTCCATGTTCTTAGCAGTGGGAGGGTATCGGTAAAGCAGGATACTGGAGAAACCTACTATGCGTTTTGAGGAAATAGTATTTTAGAGAGAAGGAGAGATTTGTTCAGCACAAGTTCATTTCACCTTGAAGGAAATACCAAGGTCGACTCTCGCGGAGGGTTCAAATTCAGTGCCCGTCAACACCAGGAGCTTTTCTCTCTGTATGCACTGCTTTGGAGTGAAAAGGGTGTTGGACTAACTTTTATGTTGCTTAGCTCTGCTGCTGTTATTTTCAAGTGAAGGCATCTCTCCGCTCTGAATCATCAAGTAGTAGGTGGCTTTTCACAAATTTCTTAAACCTCCACTCATGCCGGGGACTGCTTTCGCTCTGTCACATGAATTGGGGCAATATGTCACCACCTTTTCATGCTACCGCTGCCGGTGTTTTCAGAGGACCCGGGACACGCTGGCTGCCCAGGGCGGCTTGAGCAACGGGAAGTCTTCCACTCTCTCCTTCTTTCTTGTCTTCTGCCCTCCTGGACACTTTCATCATCTTGTCTCCAAGAGCATCTTCATAATTGCCCGAGAAGTGTTTTCTCATTTCCTTTCTCTCTTTCTCCTCCCTCCCTCCCTCCTTATTTCTCCTTTGCTTCTCTCCAGAGCTTTGCATAAAACAATATAATAACATAATAACATAATGCTAATATAATACAGCTGCCACCCGTTCTACTTATATTTGTCACTTCCGCTTTGTTCCTGGAGATAACCCATTTACAAGGTCATTGCATAACTTCCCCCCACTGTGTACTGTTGCACTAACAAAACAGCACATCCTTGTTTTCACATACTTGTTCATGAGTTTGAATCAGGCTCATTCTTATCCACAAAACTCTCTGTATGTTCTCACCCACTTTAGACTGGGAGACATGGTCCTTTCTGCTGACTTTATATATAGCAATTCTTTATGTAATTTAGATACAAATCTTCAGTCATTTGTATATGCTGCAATTATACATCCCCAGGCTGTGGTTTGTTACTTAATGTGTTTAGGATGTTCTTTTACTAAAACTGGTTTTAATTTTAACACAATCATATGTATTTCCTTTAGGGAAGAAGTCTCTCCATTTCTGTCCTGGGCACTGTGCATGCCATGTAATGGAGAAGGAGGAGGAGATGGGGCCCAGCAATTTCATACGCACATTTAATCAGTTCCATTTCCCTGCTCTGCTTCACTTATAACCGTCATCTGCCTTGTTTGATCCATTCACCAGTCTCTCAGGGTTCAGCTACCAACTCTTTGCCCTAAGAGTCTAAGAAGAAGGGTATTCCTACTCTCCACACCGACCATCACTCCCCTTTCATGCTTTCTATCATCAGAGTTTCTGAGATTTGTTCAAATATATACTCCACTCATCTCTTTACCACTTCCATTCCCTTACAGTCACTTAGTGGATGGAAAAATATAAATGCGTGTCACCCATGCATGAAGACCGCACACTTGCTCCCAACTCAAGAGACCTAATGAATGACCTCTTCTCTGCAAAGGCAAGTGGTCGGAGCTGTCCAAGGTACCCACCGATGGGAGAGATGCTCTTAGATACTTTGACTGGCGGAAGACTGACCTAGAGAGGATCATGCTGAGTGAAGTCAGAGAAACACCAATATGATATGATTTAAATTACATGGGAAATCTAAAAAAACCAAGCAAACAGAACAAAAACAAACTCCTAGATACAGAGAACAATTTGAGAGTTTCCGGAGGGGAGGGTTTTGAGGGAACGGGTGCAAAAGGGATAGGAAGTACACATTTCCGGTCATAAAAACAGTCACAGGGATGTAAGTACAGCATAGGAAATACAGTCAATAATATTATAATAGGTATATATGGTGTCAGATGGGTACTCAATTTATTGGGGTGATTACTTTGTAAAATATGCAAATATCTAATCACCATGTTGTATACCTGAAACTAAACTACTATGGCATGTCAACTATAATTTTAAGGTTTTTAATTTAAATTTTTCATAAAAATGTTCATAAAATATAGGGACGTTAAAACTGCTGGGTGATGCCCTGGCTGGTGTAGCTCAGTGGATTGAGCACGGCCTGGGAACAAAGGGTCCCGGTTTGATTCCCAGTCAAGGCACATGCCTGGGTTGCGGGTCAGGTCTCCAGTGGGAGGGGGGGCATGTGAGAGGCAACCACACATTGATGTTTCTCTCCCTCTCTTTCTCCTTCCCTTCTCCTCTCTCTAAAAATAAATAAATAAAATCTTAAAAAAAAAACCCACTGGGTGGTGATACAGAAGGTAAGCATTATTGGATTTTCTATTCCTACAAGTGCATTTACATGTTAGTACATTTTAAATATTGGCATAATTTATAACTGTACAGTACTGTCTGTACAATATATACAATTATTTATGTAACCATTTTCTTCTTGTTAAGATAATTTAAAATTAGCCCATTCTTTTTTCCAGTGATTCTAGAAATGCATACTTTAACACCCTACATCATAGTTACCTTAGGCTACTTTATTAAATCAAATTTCTTGAGTCTCCCCAAGGCTTTCTCTGTCAGAGTCTTTAATACTGATGCTTAGAAATCAACATTTCAACTACCCGTCTAGTTGATTTACACATTCCTCAAATTTTTAACATCATGGATTAATTGTGTACTTGATATTTTCATTATGCTAGTCCAGTCATGCAACAGGGACTTTTATAGAGTTAACTGATGGTCAGATGCCGAGAGGCTGTTGAACTGTATGAATTTAAGTATTCATTTTCCTGCTCCTGATTGCTCTGCTGAGCTCTAGTTCCAAATGCAGCTGGGAATGGGACCACTCCTACACGTTCCCCTCTCACTGAGCACTCAAAGTGTTTCCAACAGAGAATGAGCTTGCAGTGATGGCCAGCATGGAAACAGCATGAAACTCGGCAGGAACACGCAGTGTGGTTGGTGAGAACTGGGGGTGCCGAGACAGGATCGGCTTCTCAGGGAGGGCGGGATTGGAACCAACTGCACAACTGGCTAAGACCCATCATGAGGTGGTAAGATGCATCCCACAAGGGTAGATACTGGGAGAAAGGGCATGGTCATTGGGTGGGGGGAGTGTCCTATAACCCAGGGGCCATAAGAAGACTGGGAATCGGAAGGAGAAGCCACATCTGCACTTAAAGTGTTTAAATTTCTACAGGCACCTTCGATTCCGTCTTGATAGATCTCAGTTTCTGAGGAACCATAGGGAGCTGCAACAGACTTGTGAACAGGAAAACAATATCTGCTGTGTAATCCAGGCTATTCTGGTGGGACAGAGCCCTGTCTCAATCCTGGCAGTATCCAGGCGCAAAATGATGAAAGCTTAGAAGCTCTGGCTTCATGGTGGAAGATGGACGGACACAGAATAAGTGCAGATGCATTGGAAGCTACTAGGGCTTGGCAACGCCATCCAGAAAACTGTTACCATCTGTGAGCTAAGTGGCTGATTTTCTCAGTTAAAGTGATACAAGTATAAAGTGATGTTTCCCCATTCCTTTGGCTTCTTACTCAACTCTGATGTATCTGTTACTTAAGTCACAGTTCGCTCCTGCTGTTATCTGAACCACATTAAAACCCATGCATTTTCCATTGTTGCTGGTCCATTGGTACATAATCGAAGCCATCATCCCTACGTCTGCCTCCTTCGGGGACAGGTAATCAGTTCTGGACAATGGTGCAAACCAGAGAGAAGTGAGACTTAAAGCAGCCAAAATTGAACCCAGTGGATTCGATGATGTGGTGACAATGTTTACCCAAGTGTTGAGATAAAAACTGTTTGATACCATTGAATAAAATAAGGTTTGAGATTATCTAGAGATTTAATTTACCCTTCTTCTTCATGATTAGCATAAACATCAGACTCCTGTTTGTAGTAAAACAGAATGTTCTTCATGTGCAATTCATTGGTGCCTCTGATGAAGGAAATTTGGTGGGTTGGCAGTTAAAAAGTTCTAGAAGAGTGGATCCAAGAGTACACAGGCATTTAAAAATAAATTACATTAATGTTGATGCTTTATATTTTAATGATGTGGATGATGTGTTTTGTACTAAAGATAAATATTCATTGGCATAGTAAGCTAACTGGGACATAGTTTTAATCTTAGAAAAAATGCCGTAGGATGAAAGGTATTTTTCCATCAAGTATTTGCCCTTAATCTGCGGGTAACAGAGAAGACATCCTCAAAGACAGACTATTTCTCCACCAGCATGGAGAAGCAACGCCCTTGTTTGACGTTGGGACCAAGCTTCCTATCGGAGTATTTCCATAAGAGGGGTACCGGCAGCATGGGAGACGACTTTCGTCACAAAAAGCTCGATGCACCCAGAACTGCCGGTGCAGGCGAGAGACGAGAAGTGCACCAGCAGACCAAGCAATGGGCAGAGAGCTGCAGAAGTAAATCACGTAGGATGTGACAATGGACCACACAGGGCGTCTGAGGCACCTCAGAGGGATAGCAGGAGCAAAACAGGGACAGAACACGTTGCTGATAGTTCAAATGGCACTTAAGCGTGACCCCTTAGAATACTAAACTTCTGTCTCTGTGGTCTCCTCAATCAGAGTTATCAATAAGCACACTAGTAGAGACAGGTGGTCATTTTTCAGCTGGCTTGGACTGTGAATGTGAGCCATTTTGTTTTGGACAGTGGGTCAGTGCAAAGCTGTCTGGCTACTTTCTCCGCTGTCTGTGGCCCTGAGCACCACCGGGCTAGAGCTCAGGGGTCCCAGCCGAGTTGGTACCTGTCGCCTCTGATTTATAAAGTACAAGGCAGGTGTGAATTGCACTTGTCAGTCACCAACCAACCATGCGGGAACAAGGGCTGATCCAACATAACCCAACGGAATATCTGGATTCATCTGTCTCCCTACAAAGGATGCTCTCAGCTTCAAGACTGAAGCTACTTTTGTATGTAAATGAATTTAAGCACCATAGACCCAACTTTGATGGGTTGCTAAGGACCCTTTTCTGCTGACACTCCAATCCTGTAAGGGACCTGCAGTTATTTATTTTTTTTGTCGGTTTCTAAAAGGCTAAAATATCTAGTTGGTTTTGAAAAAAGAATCGATAATTGTAAACCATGGGTGTCAAGAATTAGAAAAAGATTAATTGCAGGTGATCCTTGCTTGGGGTGAATTAACAACCCGGGCAAGCAAGGTTCTAGCAATTAATAAAACAACCAGCCATAAGATTTACATTAGTGTTCGAAGGTCAATCCATTATAATGAAGGAGTGTATTCATTAGGAAAAGGAACCCCCAGGGAAATCCTGTAGCTGCCCCTGATCATGCACGATTGTATTAGCCTTTCCACTGGCAAAAAGAAAAAAGAAAGAAAAAAAAAAGACACTTATGAAAGAAAGGGCCTGGTGTCCCATCCGTATTGGTTGAGAAATACTCTTCACAAACACGGAGTGGTGACTGAATTATCGTCCAGCTCTTGAACGGGATGGCAGAAGGCGTGCCGAGGGCTTGGGGAAGCAAGCACGTGGCTTGGCTTTCAATCATATGGGAGTATGATTTACCCGTATCAATGCAATACGGGTAAGTGAGAAACCTGGGAGATTTTTTTCTTTTAATTTTAATAATGTATTTTTAGAGTACATTTTTATTGTTCTTCAAGTATAGCTACCTCCATTTTCCTTCCACCACTCCCCTACCCTACTCTTCCTCGACTCGCAACCTTGATCCTGCCCCCTTGGCTTTGTCCTTGTGCCCCTTATACATGTTGCTTGACAACCCTGTCCCTCCCCCCTCACTATCCTCTCCCCCCTCCCCTCTGCTCACTGTCAGTTTGTTCTTTATTTCCATGTGTCTGGTTCTGTTTCACTTGCTTGTTTGTTTTGTCGATTAGGTTCCCCTTATAGGTGAGAACGCATGGTATTTGCCTTCTTTCTTATAAAATCAACACGTTCAATTCCAATTCTTCATCAAGAGACACTGATCACCTAGTCAACAGTTCCTGAGAGGTAACCACTGCTTGGATTCGATCGTCGATTCTGCAGGTTCTGCAAACTCTTATGGAAGCAGTCACATCACGTACTCCGTTGCGTGAGTTCCTTTTGCTCAAAATCATATGCGTGCTATCCATTTAGATTCTTGCATGCAGCCCTCATGTGCTTTGCATTGTTACATAACATGCCAGTTAAACACCACGGAACAATCCCACTGTCCTCGTGATGGGCATGCCGGTCCCCTCTGGTTCGGGGCTATGGTGAGCAATTCCCTGTGCACATTCTTCCCGCTGTCTTTTGGTGAGAATTCGACTTCATTTTGCACGGCTGTGTATTTAGAAGCAGAACTCCGCCTGGCTGGTGTAGCTCAGTGGATTGAGCGCAGGCTGGGAACCAGACGGTCCTGGTTCGATTCCCGGTCAGGGCACATGCCTGGGTTTCGGGCCAGGTCCCCAGTGAGGGCCATGTGAGAGGCAACCACACATTGCTGTTTCTCTCCCTCTCTGTCTCCCTCCCTTCCCCTCTCTCTAAAAATAAATAAATAAAATCTTAAAAAAAAAAAAGAAGCAGAACTCCTGTCTAAAGGAGTAGGAATATTTTTCACT
>PVJI01025997.1:0-19592 GCA_004026765.1 Micronycteris hirsuta
CCCCTGGGCCCGACCTGCTAATCAGGCAGCCCAAGGCTCCCTTTGCCCTTGGGAGACCTGCAAGCGCAGCCCAGACGGAAACCTACCTCTTCACCTCCCTCCCCCCAGACCCCCTCCTGCATCCAGTCACCCTGCCTCAAACCCAGGGGCACTGATTCCCACTTGTTCTCTCTCCTGCTCCGCCGTCTACACGCACACCTTCGGCTTCGCCAGGTCCCCCAGGTGGCTGCCTCGTGGGTCACAGAAGCCTTTCAAACAAGAGCTTGCCAGCGTCATGTCCTGCTCCCACTGGCGTCCCCACGACTTCAGGCTGTTCCCGACGGCCTAGGAGGCCATCTGCCGTGCAGCCTGCCACCCGTCAGCCGTCCGCTAGGCCCTGTCCTGGGTCCCCATGTCCGTACAGGCTCCAATCAGGCCCAATGCCCCAGCCCTCCTGTCTGCTGCCTTTGCGTGTGCTGGTCCCCCTCCCAGAATGCTCCCTGCGCCACCAGCTAAGCCAGATCCCTCTCCCTGCCAACTCCTCAAGGCTCCATCCACGGGCTCAGCTCTGGGACCAGTTCCCCTCCTCCTCCCCAGGGCACCCCGGAGCAGTGCGTGTCCTAGGGCCCGCCCGCTGGTGCCTACCTCGCTGGCCAGGCAGGACAACTATGCATGTGCAGGGGCCAGTGGGGGCCTCGGGTGCAAGCTGGGTCCCCCGTCCAACAAAGCCTTGTTCAAGTCCACCCACAAACAGGGGGGCCCCAGGCAGGTCACTCCTCTCTGACGGCCTGCAGCTTCTCCAGGTATATAACATGTAGGTGACGTCGCACCCTGGCCTATAGGGTCAGTCCCTCATTCACTCAACAGAACTTATGAGCACCTTCTACATGGCAAACATGGTCATCGGCATGGGGATAAACAGTTAACGAACAGCCGAGACCCCTGCCACCAAGCCGCCGACCCCCTGGGGGCAGAGGCGTAAACGCACACACCATTCGGAGTGTCAGACCGTGCTGGGTGCCACAGAATGTCGGGGGTTATGGGAAACGGGGGGACAGGGGAGGTTCTAGAGCGGATCTTCCTCTGCACAAGGGCCTGAAGGAGAGCAGGAAGCAAACCGCGTGGGGTCCAGGAAAGAGTGTCCCAGGCAGAAGGACGGCAAGTTCCAAGGCCCTGCGGTAGGGGCTGCCTGCTGATTTTGAGCAGCAGCAGGGCCCTCCCTGGGGCAAGAGTCTAGGAGCGAGGGAGCCTGCCGTCAGAGAAGGGCAGGGGTGGGCTGGGGCGGGCAGGGCGGTGGGCCAGCTCAGGGCTGGGGAGGCTCCGCCCTCCCTTTGAGATGCGGCCGCGGAGGGTAACAGGTGATGGAGGGAGAACTGGACAAGGCTCAGTTCTTGCCCAGATCACTGCCTTAGGGGCCCAGGGAGGGACGGAAGGCCACGCGGCACCTCTGTAAGAAGGCAGGGCGGCTGCAGCAGAGGGGACGGGCAGGCGGTAAGGAGCGGTCAGGTTCGGAACCCTTGAGCACAGGACCGGCCATGTATAAAATGCTTGAGAGGGAGCCTGGCTCAGGTTAGATGTGTGGGGTGCGGGAGGAGTTTGTTTGCCTGGTAACTGGTGAAAACAACACTAGTGTGCAGGGAACAATGACAGTTACTAAGGCCAAGGTCCAGGGGTTGTGGGAGCCCAAGGAGGGGAAGGAGACTCTTGTGACCAGGACAGTGGTGGCCTCCGAGCTGGCCAGGTGATGTGGTCAGTTGGGGCCAAGGTGGGTTTGGGGATCACGTGGCTCCGATGGGAGAAACTGGAGGAAGCTCCCTGCTCCTGCCAACCCCTGTCCAGGCCCACTGCCCGCTGGGCCTGGCTGGGCAGGACCTGGTGTCCCTGAGACTTGGAACCAGGGGAAGAGCTGAGACCGAAGCCTGGGTAGGAAGCACAGCCGTTTGCCAAGGGGGCTGGCTGTGGGGCAGCTGGGCGCCCGCTGCCTCCTGAACCGGCACGTTCGGCTGCCGCCATGACCACTGAACCCATAGCCAAGGTCCTGGCCACGAAGGGAAGTGGCCTCCTGCCTGCCATCCTGCTGATGCTCCCTGAAAGGGAAGGAAGAACATTCTGGAGACAAGCACATCCGCAGTTTATGGAGGGGGGTTCTGCCAGCCAGCAGTTCTCGTTGTGATGCGTTTCTTGGATTGAGAAGTTTTAGGGGGACCCCAGTCCCGAGCCCACCCAGTGGTGGGAGCAGAGGAGCCCTGAGCTCCCAGTCATCCTCCTGGTGACTGGATCTGGGCCTCTGATGAGTCCCCTTCCCTTCAGAGTCCCCGCGCCAAGCCCCCCACCCCCGACCCACAGGTACTGCAGCCCTGACCCTGTGTCCTCAGGGCGCGGTGCCGGGTGAGAGCCAGGGACAGGGTGCCCTCCCAACACCGGGACAGCCCACGACTCAGCTACATACAGACGTGTCTGCAAACGACACAGATTTATCTCGCCAACCCTGACCAGGGGTGGGGAGCCCTGCTCGCTTTCTCTTTAACTGAACCCCAATCATGTCCACAGGCTTCCTGGTGCCAGACAGCTTAGTGGGGAGGGGAACTGAGAGGGGCGGTACCCAGTCGCAGTTAAACTATTGTAGTTTGTACATTACACAGAGATGTGGGGTCCAGACCCCCCACAGCGTCGCCCGATAACCACCCTCCGGCTGGTCGGGGTCCTTCCCTGGCCTAAGCAGTTGGGAGGCACTCCCGGTTCCTCCCCTGCACCCCATTTGCTGACCACTGGACACAAGAGACCTAGGGAATGTCTGCTGCCCTGAGCCCCGCGTCCCGCCGAGCCAAGGCCGCGTTGGAGACCGCGCGTTCCTTCCGCGCGAGGTCCCAGTGGAGGCCACCAGGCACAGTGCTGGGGAGGCAGCCATTCCGGCTCTCTCACAGGCCCCTGCTTCCTGGGGCCTGGGGACTGAGTCTCTGAGAGATGGGACGCCCCCCTTCCCAGCTCCAGCCGTTCCAGATCTCTGCTGTGTACGGAGCTGTGGAAACCACCTGCCAATTCCGCCCGCAGCCCCAGCTGCCCCGTCACGGGTGGGCCGCCTAATCCCAGACCAGCGGGCACCACTTGAGATCTCAGTCCGGGTCAACTGCTTCCCATAGACCAGTGCCTTCGACTAGCTTCACACAGGACCTTGCTCGGTTCTTAAAACCACCCTGTGGGGGAGTCATTACCATCACCCCCATTTTACAGATGAAGAAACTGAGGCTCAGAGAGGTCATCCAAGGACTCAAAGCTGGGAAGGGGCGGCCTGAGCCAGGAGCCTCTGTTCTTAACCACTGAACCACACTGCCTCCCTGCCGACGAAGCAGAGAGGTCCCGGAAAGGCACAGGTCACTTGGCAGGCCGCAGGCCGCACATAGGCCCAGGACTCCTACCGTCCAGGCCTCTGTTCCGGCTCCAAGGTCCCCACAACTCAGACCCTGTGTCTCCTCTGGGCACAACACGGGCAGGTTCTTCCAGGGACGGGGACACTGAACAAACTCTCCTACAGCAAGGCACCTGGCAGACTCCTGCGACAGGTCGCTGATGTCTTATCAGAGAACAACACGACCCAGCCAGCTCGGCCGTCGGTCAGGGCCGTCCGCGCTGCGGTTTCCGTCCAACCAGCACGGGCCGGATTCCCCTCTGCAATCGCGGGAGTCCGGCGCCATGGGTGCTGACCCCGCCACCATACACATCAGGAGCGAGAATGTCCCACAGTTCCCTCCGACGTGTAAGGAGAATCATTAATGCAAAGATGCGCAAACATTAGTGGCATTTCAAACACCCAACGCACGTAGCCCTGTTGGCACTCGGGTTTCTGCTTGGTTTGCAGAGCTGTTCCGCCAGGAGGGCGACCCGGCCCCCGCTCCTCAAGCAAGGCCCATAGAGAGTGGGCGGGGTGGGCACGGGGTGCCCCCAGGGCCGGCCCAGTGCAGGGCAGACTGAATGCCTATGAGAAACACGTGGGGAGTGAACGAATCTGTGAGTGAATGCGTGGGGTGCCGGAGACCGCTGGACTTGGCAGGTGGGCCTTTTCCCTCTGCGGCTCAGCGAACTCCGGTGTGCTGGTGAGGACCTGCGTCCCCAGCTGCCCAGGTCTCCAGGTGGCAGATCCGGGGTCTCACAGCAGCCGGGACTGACACTTCTCATCCCGGCAGCACCTGGGCCAGAGCAAGGCTCCGAAGGTGTCCCCCCTTCCTGGGAAGTCACACTGTCAGCCCTTGCTCCCTACCAGGGTTCCAGGGGCCAGGCCTTGGCCCACTCAGCTGGGGCAGGCGGAGTCCCCCGCCCCCATGCTTGGCAACTGCCCAAAGAGATTCCAGGGTGGTGGCCTTAGGGATGAGACACTGTATGAATGAAGGAATGTGTGGTAGGAAGTGACAGTGGTGACTCAGGGTGACTCAGCCTGGAGCTTGCCAGGGGCCGTCTGTGGTCACAGCAGCCCTCACCCGTCCACCTTGGGGCAGGGGCCAGTTCCCCTTTCCTCAGGGCCCATCTCTGGGCCTGGCTTCGTGCCCAGACACATGGAGAATGGCGGGGAAGAAGGAACGAGGCAGGTGCCATGACTGAGCCCGGCATGAAGTTGGGAGAACCTGGAGACAGGAGGGAGAGGGGCCGGGTTGCTTCCCCTCCCCTGGGGCCTCAGGAAGCCCCTCCTGCCTTCCTTAGAAGCCATCTCATCCAGCACCTCTTCCTGTTTCAGACCAGGTGGCCGAGGCCCACAGTGTGGATGGCCAACCAAGGTCAAGGCGCTGATAAAGCTGAGTGAAGAAGAGGATCCAAGGCTCCCGGTCCTAGCTCAGATCGTCGATGTGGAGGACATGGGCGTCCGGCCAGCGAGCCAAAATCCTGCGCGGGATCGGCTGGCCCACCGAGGTCTCTACCAGATCATTCCGCTTGGCAACGTCTACCAAGCCACCAATCCCTCTGTCCATCCGTCCACCCATCCATCCCATGTGAACTCTTCCTCACAGCCCGGCCATGACCTCAGCCTCTGGAACACGCACACATTCCTCCTGCGTTCATTCACACCCCATTCGGCACATCTGTCCATCCGCCCATTCACCTATTAATCCAGCCTCCGATTTGCTCACCCACCCATTCACCATCTATCCATGCATCCGTCCACCCATCCACCTGGTCATCCATTCATTCATCATCTATCCATCCACCCATCCACCATCCATCCATCCACTCATCCTCACGGTCATTCATTCCCTCATCCATCCACGCATGCATCCACCCATTTACCTATCCCCCCTTAGACCACACACTTGCCAGTCCATTCATCTTTCCACACACCGATCCGACCACCCCTTCACCCACCAATGACTTATTTGCTGACCCAGGCTTCATGAGCCTCGACAAAGTGGCAGGTCCTGTGGCTTCCCCCAGCCCCGATGTCCTCCCTGGCCCGCTCCCTCCTCTCCCGCCATCCGACCTGGTCCATCACAACAGTCCCCGTGACTCAGGTCATCATTGCCTATGACTTTCGGGAGCTCACAGTCACAAGGGACAGACAGGATCTGGACCTGGCAAAACTGTCCCCTGCCACCTTGTCAATAGTAGAGCCCTCGGTCTGGCTCCGGTTGATGCTGACCTTCATCCCTCATCTGGTTGGGGAGGGAGAGGCCCCCAAGCTCCCCCATCTGCAACCGGCTGGCCAGGGCAAGGCCTGTCCCCAGACTCAGGGGCAGCAGCAAGGGTGAGTAATGCCTGTCCCTTCCTGCCTGGCCCCAGCCTGCCCCCCCCACCCCACCAGTGCTTCGAGGTGCAGTGTGTGGTCCTTGGCTGCAGGGCCTGATTAATTCTGGACCGGCCCAGCCCTCTGAGATCACTGGATAAGAAGGAATTCCAGAAGGGCCGCTCAGCCCCATAAACCACAATTGGCTGTGTTTTATGATCATCGTAATACCTTATAGCTTTTGCACTTCACAGTGCTTCACTTCCATGCACGGCGGGTTCGGCGCCTGCAGCGGCCGGGGCTGGGGGTCGGGAAGGCCGTGAAGTGACCCCTGGACTGCACTGCACCTTGTGACCTGGACGACAGGACTGTCCTCTGGAGCCTCGGTCTCCTCAGCTGCCCGGGGGAGGCCGTGCCCACCTGGCTGGGCAGCATGAGGCGGAAATGGCCTGCTACTGGAGGACCCAACGCAGTGCCCTGGGGCGCACACACAGAAGGCTGTGGGCGGCCGGGTAAGCGGGCAGAGCCGACGGACAGTCCCACCTGCCACTGAGAAACCGCATCCCCTCGAGTGGTCCAGAAGGGGCCACACACTTGAGGCTCCATGGGGACATCCAGCCCCTGCCTCCTCCATCCACACTCTGCAGGTGACTGTTCGGTTGTCATTCCCTGCAGTTAACTGTGAGATGCACATAAGCTGATTGAAATAGTCCCCACATGGAACAGGTGACCACAGATGACAGGTGGGACCCAGAAATGCAATCGGGGCCCGGGTGGCCACACCCAGACAAGGCCCCCACTGTCGGCTGCAAGGGAGACCCTGACAGCTGCTCGGGGTCCTCTCTGCACCTCGCCCCTCTGGGTCCAGAGCCACTAGAGCCTGCAGACAAGGGGGCTGCGGAGACCTCTGCAGGGGGAGCCCCGGGGCCATCACCCCAGCCCAGATGGGGAGCCCCGCTCTGCATGCACAGCCAAGGCTCCCGCCCAACAGGCTTTCCCTTGGGCTCAAGCCCAAGGCTGAGGTCCGGCCTTAGCTCTTCCCTCACTGACTGAGGTCCAGGGTCTTAGATCTCCCTTTGCTGGTGGTCTTGTCCACTCCTGCCCCCAGGCCTGAGGGAGTCCCTGCCACACACCCCTGGGCAGCCCCTCAGCTTTGGCATGGCCTTGGCGTGAGGGGCAGGTAGGCTTGCCTCCCCTGCCAGGCCCCCTCACCCAGGGGGCCCTCCTCACCTGCCCGCACACCAAGGTGTACCAAAGCCAGGCTTGGCTTTCCGGCTCAGCCGGCCCTGCCTCCAGGGGCCCCCAGGAGGAGACACCTGTCTGGGGTGAGGAGTTTGTGCCCTAAGAACCATCATCATCCTCTTCTGCATTTGTCTTCCTTTGTCCTTGGATCCGTCCCAGCCTGCGCAGTGGGAACCACAGAGCGGGGTGGGCCCATCGGGCAGGGCGGATGGCTGCCCTGCCTGGGCCCTGGCCTCCCAGCTGTCTGGGACAAAGGCTGCTCGGCCTCCAGGGCAGGTCTAGTCCTCCGTGGCCAGCCCCAGGCTCCTGCCCCTGCCCCTGCCCCAGGCCCAAGGGAGGGTGAGCCAGGAGGAGGCTGGAGAGAGAAAGATGAACACTGGCCACAGAGATGTATACCCTTGGGCTTCTTAAACTCCGGCCCCAGCACCCCCACAGCCCCCTGCAAGCCTGCGACGCCACAGACCAAGGCCTGAAAACCCAAGCAGGACCCGGGAAGCCAGCAGGTCCTGTTTTTGTGAATGAAACATGCCCAGCTTCCTGCCGGCCTCGCCTGACCACTCTGTAACCCCGGGGAGACGTGTTGACAGAAAGGGGAACTTCAGAACCTAAGAGTGAGTCAGACAAGCAGGAAGGAGAGAAATTCCGGGTTTCACGAAGCCTCAGAGCTGGAATTACAGACCTGGTCCCTGCAGCAGCCCCTCAGGTGACCTGGACCTGTCTGTCCCACTGGGGGTCCTCTGCTCCTTGCACCCCATCTGGCAGGGCAGGGCCACCCCACAGTCCCTCCCTGAGGCCCTTGACAGGGGACAGCTATGGAGGAATTCTGATGGCCCTTCACCCATTCATTGTTCATTCGTCAAGTTAGTATTAAGCACCTACTATGTGCCAGGCCTGGTGCTGTGAGCAAGACATGCAGAGCCGGTCCCTGCCCTCTGAGGGCTGCCACTCTCCAGCGGGGAACCAGCTTGCACACAAGCGCAGGGAATGGAGGTGTCGGTTGCTGTTTGAGCCACAAAGGAGAGAACAGCCTGCTTTCACAGGGACTGGCAGGACAACCTTGGAGCAGGTGACATGCGGCCGAGCCCTAAAAGAAGGGACAGAACCCCTAAAATGCAGGGGATGTGCCTTCCCAGTGGGAGGAGGGGCTGCCTGGGAGGGAGGTAGCTCAGCCGTCCTAGGAACTGTGGAAGGCCGCTGTGACAGGAAGAAGGCAGTACCCAGAGGTGGCTTGCCCGGTTCCGTCGGTCTTCTGGGCCAGAGTTTGGGCAGGGTGTCTAGCCAAGCAAAAAGCAAGGCCGCCAAATGCCCGGGGGTTCCCGTCCCACGGTCAGTCAGCCGTGGGGGAAATCACGAGCTTCTCGCCCTGGGAGCTGGCAGGAAACCCCCTCCATCCAGGGAGGGTGGGGCTGCCCACAGAGCTCAGGAGGTCTGGCCAGAGATCCCTCAAGCTTCCTCCCTCCCCAGGCAGAACCCCCCACCGGCTCCCCTTCCTTGCTGGGGCTAATCAGATCTGCTGCCCCTTTAAAAGGGCCTGAGTCAGAGTTAAGAATGAAACTGACTCACGGGGGAAGGGGTGGTCCCTGGACTGGCCGGGCGCCAGGGCGGCAGCCGCAGAGGAAGCTGGCAACCACAGCTGCCTGTGTGCGCTCTGCCGCGAAGGGCGGAGACCACAAAACGCCGTTTGAGTTCCACTGTGCAGCAGGACTGGGGTAATGGGGTTACCCTCACAAAGGGGCATTCAGGCCCCCGCGGACCTGCAGGGCCGGGGCCTGCCCCCCGGGGCCAGCTGATGCTGATGTCATCTTCCGTTAGGGGTCTCTCCCCCTGATGAAGGGCTGGAAGAAAAGGTACCAGGAAACTCAAGTGAGAAGCCAGAGCGGAAGTCTCCGTTTTATTTATAGTTGATAACTTGTGTCCGGCCTGCTGCAGAGGAGGCCCCGCAGGGAGGATAGAGAGCCCCAGGCAGAGGGTAGCAAAATGCCCCACACCCCGGGATAATGTGGCATTCTAGAGCAAGCTTCAGTGTGTGTCCTGAGCTCCCTGGCAGCCAAAGCAAGAGGGGAGCAAGGTGTGGCAGCATGTCACCACAGAAAGCTGGGGCCCTTGGAGCCTGGCTTCAGAGTGGGCCCTGCCACAAATGAGCTGTAAGGCCTGAGCCTCTGCTTTCTCATCGGAAAATGGAGAGAAGAGTGCTGAGTTGGTTGGGACGGCGGGGCAAGGCACCCAGCCCTGGCACATGCCTTTTAGAGGCTCCGCTGGTCTAGGATCTATAGGCAGACAGCACTCTTACCCTACTCCTTACACCTGCACACCAGGCAGACATCACTAATGGACTTCGGCACAGTTTCCCGCAGACATCACTAATGGATTGGAGCACAGTTCCCTGTCCACATTCTGCCTCAGAGCCTCACCCAACCAGTCTCCAAGGGGCCACTATCCACATGTTGGAGTCGGCCTGGAGACAGATGTGCTTTCATCCAGGCTGGAACCAGCTGAGGAGAGGCCCAGGAGGGCCTCAGTCATCTTAGAAATTCCCAACACCTGGTGCACACCTGCACGTGGCGGCATGCAATAAAGACTTGTCTGGTGAAGAAGGGAGGAGACAGAGGCAGGAGGGGGCAGGCACCCGGACTTGTGCAAGCGGTTGGGCTTCTCTGCGCCTCAGTTTCCTCATATGTTAAATGGGGATTTTCTAGGAACTTCCTCAGGGACTGGTCCTGACAGTTGCACCAGGCTGGGCAAGCACTCAGGAAGTCCCCAAATGCCAGAATGGTGACAGCGATGGGATCGCCATCATCACCCAGAAGTTCCTGACACTGGAGGTAGAGCATCGAAGCCTGGGCCTGGCCAGGCTCCCTGACTCACAGGCACCCAGAGCCCCCAGCACAGGGCCCGGCGGGGGAGGTGTGGGGGCGTGGGTGGGGGTTCGGGCCTGCCCTTTCTCCCTCCTCACAGTCAGGGCCACTGGATTCATTCCCCGGGTGGCTGCCTGCCCTGCGCCCTGCAGAGTGCCCTTGGCGCTGGCCAGGAGGCCCGAGAGGTGTTAGCGAGTGCCACACGGTGCGCAGCCACCTCATTGCCGCCTGGAGCGCGCTTCCTGGGTGCACCTCCCCACTGCATCAGCCAGCGGCCTGCTCACCCGCCCGGAGGGCTGACCGCTCAGCTGAACTGCGCTCTCCCTGGGGCTTGGTGCCACATGGGGTTCCTGGCAGCGTTGGTGGCCTGCCCAGGGTATGTCCGGGTCCCTGCCTGCTGTCCAGAGACGCACCACCTGGACCCTCCTCCTCTCTCTCCCCCTGCACCGGCTCCAGCAGCAGCCATCACCTGGGCCCCAGAAAAGAAATGTCCCCTCACAGGGTGGCCAGGCTGGGAGGGAAGGATGGAGCCAGGGGTCCAGCCCTGGGTCCCCCCACCAGCCCGGCCGTGGACAAGGAGGCCAGTCCGTGTCCCCAAGGGGAACAGGCAATGAACGGCAGGACAGGCGGCAACAAGCTCAAAGATCAGCAAGTTGCAGTCATTGGCGTGAAGGAGGCAGACGTGGGCCAAGTCTGAGACATTCCAGCAGCTGCTCGGGGGTGACCAGCAGGTCCTCACCGAGAAGGTGACCTCCAAACTGGGGACCCAAGGAAAGAAGGAGTAGGGAGGGGAGGGGGAGACCCCTCGGGGGACGGGAACAGCATGCGCAAAGGCCCCAGTGGGAGAGAGCTCGGGGAGGGGGACCGGCAGGGCCCGCAGGCCAGGTGTGAGCAGCACCGGCCTGGGCAGGCCAGACCACTGGGACCCGTGGTGCCGGACGTGGTCCTAAGTGCCACAGGAAGTCGTTGGAGGCCAGAAGCGTGGCATGACATACTTGATTTATGGCCAGAGAACATTCCTGCTGCTGGCTGGCCCCTGGTCCGCAGGGGTTCGGACAACCTCCGTGGGAGGAGGAAGCCTCCTACTCCTCCCTCCCCCGAGGAGGGCTGGGGGCCGAGCGCTCTGTGCCTGGGTCTCCGGGCCTCCGGGTCCCTTCCCGTCTTCACCTACAAGCCCAGAACCCAAGACGTAGAGCGTGACCGGCCCAAATCCATGGGACAGGTGTCCCAGCCCAGGTGTCCCTCCCTCTGTCCCAGGCACCACCTTCTCCAAGACAGTGGGCGGGCAGCCCTGTCAGCCCAGGTGTGCCGGCCAGAGTCCACAAGCTGTGGAGGGAACCCCGACATGAGGTCTCCGGCCTTAGCTCCGGGGTTCTGAGGACCCTCCGCACAAGGTCGTGACAGCCCAGAAGGCAGCCGGGCTGTTTGGGGTGAGGAGGCTGGAAGCCAGTGCCATGCGGCTGGTGGTCTGGCCTTGGCAATGCCTTAGGGTGGGAGGGGTCTGGGAGAGGGCACCTGGACCGCTCTGCAGCAGCCCGGGCCCCTCCCAAGAGGTCTGTTGGCCTCGCTTCCAAAATGCCTCTGTGTCCGTCCCCACAGCCCACCGGCCTGGTCTGACCACATCCATCGGTCACAGGGGTGGCGACCCAGCCCTGCAGTGGGTCCTCCCCTCCAGCCAGTTCTCCAAGCCGCAGCCAAAGCGGTCCCTTAAAACCTAGAAAAGACCCAGCCGTCCCCCTCAGACCCACAGGGCCCGCCACCCCACTCTGGATAAAACCCAGACCCTCTGCCATGCTGTGGGGCACCGACACAGCCACCCCCTTCAGTGATATTGGCACCCCCCAGGGAGCGAGGCAGCTGGACTACCATTCATTCATTCATTCACTTCGTGGCCCCTTTCTAGGCGGCGTGAATAACAGTAGGCACACAAATACGGAACATCCCCAAGGGCTCTTTACATGCCAGGCACCCACAAGCAAGACACGCAGAAACTCCTGTAACCCACGCAGCCTCCCCACGAGGCTGATGGGCGGCAAGGGGTGGGGGGCGGGGGAATGAGCACACGAACCACAGGGTACCATAGGGGACCAAAAGTGAGACACATCATTCTGGGGCACTTTGGGGACTCCTGTCACGTGCTCTGGTCTGGACTGTGGAGTCCTTGGGACCCCAAAGTCAAGCAGAGGACAGAGAACCTGGCACACAGGCTGTGCACAGCACAGTGTGGTCGGGGCAAAGCCCTGGACTGCCCGCGAGGCCGCGGGAGCTCTGAGCAGGGTGGGCCAGGTCAGGCAGCAGGCTCACGCACACGCACTCACACACACTCACACGCAAGTAGGAACATAGAATGGAATGTGAGCCGGATGCTCTCCGTGTCTGCACACAGAAGGCGCTCAATTAGTGTCTGATGAGTGAAGGAACTTCGCCGGTCCCAGCTGTTTTCGGACCAGCCGTCTCGTCCCTCTCGGCCGTGTCCCGCCCAGACCTTGCCGAGGCCCCCCTGTCCCCGGGAGCGGTGGAGGCTGAGGGACGCACTCCCATTAGACGGGGGTGACTTAGGGCCTGGCAGTGGCTTCCTGGAGCCCTTAAATGGCTGCTGAGCTGAAGCCCTACGTCAGCGGGTGATCTGGGGGGAGTAGGGGGGGACCCAGCTCGCCGAGGGCACTCCGGCACCCCCCCTCCCACCATCTGTGCCCCTTCCGGGGAGAATCATTGGCATCAAGAGAGGGTTTTAGGAAACGGCTGTGTCTAGAAGGCCCCTGCTTAATGTTCCTTTAAATTAGAATGGGTTTCACTTGACAACGTGGCCGCTGGCCCACAGGGAGAGGGCAGCCCCGCCCGAGTGAGTGCCCACTGACCCGGGAATTCCTGCGTCTCAGCTCTGCCCCGTCCCTCCGTCCATCCATCCGTGGGCTCCCTTGGCCGAGTTCAAAGGAATGCCTCTTTCTGCAGCAAACAACAGCCAGGGCTCAGCGAGCCACTCCCCTCCGTTCTGGCACCTCTGTGGGAACCTGGGTCGGGGACATTCCTCTGGAAGGAAGAATGTGCACGTGGGGGACCGATGGGTCCCTGCCAAGTCCCGTCATTCAACAGGCTCGGCAGGCAGAGCCCGAGCCCCAGGGAGGGCAGGCTCCAGGCCGGTCCCAGGGACGGAGCCGGGCAGGATCAGCGTGCACCCGCCCCAGGGTGCTCTTCGTCAGGAGCGGCCCCTGAGCCGGTGGCTTGGCCAGGTGGCCCGTGATGGAAAAGACTGTGGGCTGAGGGAGCCCAGGGGAGTGTCCAATCCCACCCAGTAGCCAGAGCAAAATCTTCCCAGGGCAAGCCTGTCTAAGGCACATGCTCGAGTTAGTGCGGAGGAGCAGGCTGCGCCGCAGCAACGCAGAAACCCGGGCACCGTGTCCTAGCACCGCAGAGACAGGTCTTTCCTCTGTCAGGGTCGAGGGAGGGTCCCCTTGGCAAGACTCCTCCAGAGCTGGAGCAGGGGCCCGGGGTGCCTCCACCTGTGCGGCAGGAGCGAGGAACGCGGGCGACCCACACCCACTCCTAACTGCCTGGAGAAACGGAGGCCCTCGGTCTCAGGGAGGCTGGGAAAGGGGACCCACAGAGCCCAAGGTCAAGGAGTTAGCCAGGGAAGCGGGGGTGCGGAGAAGATTCCGGGGAGAAGATTCCTGGGCAGGTGTAAAGGGCCAGAAACAAGAGAGACACAGTGACGTCCCAGGAGGTCAAGCCCCTTTCGGCCACACCTGAGTTGGGGTTAATGAGCTGGTTTTAGGAGAGCCCCTGGAGAGCCTCCAGCTGGGGGCTGGGTGCAGCAGAACCAACCTGGGACGAGAGGGTTGGAACTTGGAGCCCCACCCACAATGTCCCGGGAGTGGAGGCAGCGGGAGGTTGCAATAGCCAGTGACTGAATCAATCTGCCTAAGTGAGGGAGCCCCCCAAAAGCCCCAAAGTGCGGGGGCAGGGAGCCCCCCCGTCGGGGACACGTGGAGGAGTGGGGACAGTGGCACCCACAGCTTGCACCGCGCGTCTCTTCCCCCTGGCTCTTCCTGAGTCACACCCTTGTCTAATGAACCAGCTGTCCAGTAACCGAAGTGCCTTCCCGAGCCCCGTGAGCCACTCCAGCGATGGAGCCCGGGACGGGGTTGTGGGAACCCGATGCACTGCCAGCCGGTCGGTCAGCAGCACAGGTGGCAACCTGGGTGTGTGATCGGCATGTGAAGTGGGGGCGGGCACGTGGGACAGGGCCCTCCACCTGCGGGTCTGAGTTCCACTAGAGGACGCCCCGGAAATCTGAGAACTGCGGGGACACCCACGCGTCTCGTGGCAGACGTGCAGTGGAGGTGGGGCAGTGTGGGACAGGGAGGCCCAGAGCGCGTGGCGGTCGGAGTGAAGTCCTGACAGCGGTAAGAGAACAGGGCGTTTTCCCCGTCCGACTCACCTAGGTGGAGAGCTGAGGAGGCCCTCCGAGGAGGGAGCCCTGCAGACGGATGAGGCCTGCAGGCAAGGAGGAGCCCGCAGTGTGGGAGACTGAGCAAAGCGCATTCTGGGCAGAGGGAGCAGCGGGTGCAAAGGCCCTGGGGCTGTGAGGAGCCTGGGCTTTGGAGGCACGGCAGGAAAGGCATTGCATCTGGCGTGGCCAGAGCCAGGAGGCAGTACAGCCAGGGGGCTTCTGGAATGACGGTGGGCCCAGGCACGGGGAGCAGGGCGTGTCCAGGGAAGGGAGGCGGCCTCCCTGGGGCGGCATCGGTGGGGCGGGACGGAGAGGTACTGAGGAGGGAAAGCGGGGAGGAGGCTAGGTGTGGGCAGTTCGGACCAGGACGGAAGGAGGTGAGGCTCTGGCCTGAGCCCCGGGTGGACATGGTGCGTGTGCTGAGTCGGAAGAGCAAGGACAGGATCGGGCTGCGGGGAGGCCAAAACCAAGAGCCCATGGGAGACATGCCAGGTGTGCAGCACCCACAAGCCACCCAAGTGGGGGTGAAGGTGGAGGGTCGGATCCACAGAGCTGGGGGGAGGGGCTGACTGGTGAACCCAAGACACGCGTTTGAGGAGCCCCTGCACTCGGGGATGGCGGCCCGAGGGGCTGGGGGCACAGGGAGGAACAGGCAGTTCGCGCTGGGCTGCCAGGGGTCTCCCACGCCACAGCCACAGGCAGCAAGGCCCAGACAGCAGACGAAGCCAGGAGGACACACCCGGGACTTAGCACGTGCCCGGCTCACCCCCAGCCTCAGTGGCCTCAATCTGCCCATCAACCCAGAATATGGTCGGAACCACTATTATTCCCGTTTCACAGACGGAGAAACTGAGGCACAGAGCAATGCAGCAAGGTCTGCCCAGTCACCTCAGGAGCTAGTGGCTGACCTAATCCAGGCCGTCTGACCCCACAGCTCGTGTTCTCACCTCCGAGCGACTGGCCTGAGGTCACACAGCCACCAGGCTGATTTGGACACGCCCCACCCTCCACCCCCCAGGGCAGAGCTGCAGTTCTGCCCCCACTATCATTTCACAGCCATTTCTGGGCATGAGACACCTCGGCTTGGCCCCGAGTCCTATCAGTGGGATTACCAGGTACAGGATGGGGGACCTGCCCTCTGCTGAGTGGCAGTGGTCAGTGTGGGCCAGGAAAAGGGGCGTTACTATTTCTGGCCCAGGGGGTCAGATCAGGAAGAGCCTGCACCCACCCCGCCCCCCAATACACCGTTTGCAGAGCCGTCCTCACATTTGATTGGACCCCCACAGCTACCCTGTGAGGGAGGCACCTGCGGGGTCTACAGACGAGAAGAGACGGGGCTCGGAGAGGCAAGCCGCCCGACCGAGGCCACCCAGCCGACAGCGGCAGAACCAGGACGCGAACCCAGACGTGGGGACACTGTGCACGTCTTCCACAGACACCTCGGAGGCAGGCTTACTCGGGCTGCGTTCCGAGACGGGGGCTGGGGGTGCGCACACCGGTGAGGCATCACGGCCCGGCGATCACGTGGTCCCGGAGGGGCGAACAGGAGAAACCCTGCACTGTAGGACCTCACTCAGCCGCAAAGAGGGGGCAGTTCTGGCACCCGCTGCAGCCTGGAGGGACCCCAGTTGGGGGCACCGTGCAGAGTGAATGAGCCAGACGTGGGAGGACAGACCCTGTGTGACTCCACTCACAGGAGGTCCCTGCAGGGGTCGAATCCCAGAGGCGAGAAGTAGGACGGCGGGGGCCGAGGCTGGGGGAGCAACGGGAGGTGGCTGCTTGATGGGGACCGAGTTCATGTGGCCGTGGGTGTGAGGCCACTCCTCGCCACCAGAGCATCTCCGCGGGGCTTCTTGAGTGTCCTCACGGCACGGCGCCGGCTCTCCGCAAAGCGAAGGGCTGGAGACAGAGGCAGAAGCCGCACCCCTCTTACGGCACGGCCCAGAAGCCGCAGCAGCCTGCTGGTCACCGGGGGAGACCCCTTTGGGGTGGAAGTGGCTACCTCAGGGTGTGATGCTGAGGGGCCACCTTGAACTGGCTGCCACCCCAGGCCTGCCCAACTCTCCCGCCGGCGCTGCATTCTGCTGTGGGGCCTGTGCCCAGCTGTGCAGAGGCGCCTGGTGTTGGAGGGGTTTTCAAAGACAGCCAGGAGTGGGGTGCTCTGGAGGAGGGGGCATGCCGGGCGGGGGACGCCCTGAGAGGGAGCAGAGCCACCAGCAGCGAGAAGCTCACGCCAGGCCATCATCACGCCTGGGAGACGCCGGAGCATCCTTCTCAGACACATCTTGTCAGAAGCACAATGGGGACTTGGGGACAGAGGGGCCAGCCGAGCGGCAACGCCTCTGGCTGTAGCAGCAAGAACTGGATGTTGGTGACAGACCCGAAATGTGTCCACTGGCTGTGACCTTGAGTAAGTCTCCCACAGCCACTCCGAGCCCCGGTCTCCCCCTCTAAAATGGGATGATTAATCGCGTCTCCTGCGTGGAGAGAGTCCTCAGCAGAGGGTGAGGCCCCTGACACAACCCAGCACTGGGGGCAGGTGACCCTGCACCAGTGGGATGCGAGCGCCCCAGGCCCAGGTCAGGCAGGGAGCGGGGGCTCTCCCTGGCGACACCCGGACCCACCCATGACAAGTGGCCTGGACAAACCTCTCACACGCCGGTGGGAAAACACCATGGAATGTGGGCCGTCCTTCCCGGGACATCTGACAAAGGCCATGCCAGGCCGCTATCTCGACTGGAAGTTTTGTTTTTATTTTATCAAAAAGCTGTTATCGGAGCTGCTTAGACAAGAGACAAATGTGTCGCCGGACGTGGGAGGGGCTTGGCTGCCTAGAAGGACGGCCTGGGGGAGTGAAAACTGCAAAAAGAGAGCGCTTTCTCCCAATCCGGCATTCTGCCCCTCTGCCCGTCCACCCGCAGTGCAGCCGGACACGCGCACCCGCGCTGGCGCGGTGGGGGTCACCCACGGCGGCCGTCGCGCCCGTCCGCCCTGTGGCTCGGCGGGTGGGCGCTGGCGTGACCCTCCACACTCTGAGACACGGACAAGTCGGTGAATTCATCTAAGGTCATCCTGACCCCACGCCCTCTGACCTCCCCGGAAAGGAAGGGCCGCGGCAAAGCCAGCAGCGACACGTGCTCTCGCTTTGGCCTGATTCGGTTGTCGCCACTTCAGTCACCAGCAGCTGCTGGTGCCCGCGAACGACGCCAGGTCTGGGCCAGGGTGGGAGGAGCGGACAGGTGGGCGGGTCTGTCAGTGCGTGGACAGAGGACCCTCCGTGGAGGCTGCTGGGGGGGGGGCGGCTTCTGGAGGAGGGACGGTGGCCACGAGGTGGGACGCTGGACGCTGGCTAGAAGTGGGATGAGTGGGCGGGCGGGTCCAGGGCGGGTGGGTGGTAGGACACACGAGTGGGCAGGGCTGTCCCATGCCTGTCCCCAGGCTGCGGGTCTGGCGTCCTGTTCTTGTGGTCAGGAACCGACAGAGAAGGGGAGGCTGGCTGAGGGAGGACTCGGTCGGTCGGAGACCTGCCCTCAGAGCACCGGCCATGCGGCCACCTGACTTTGCTCCTGACCTTGAGAATCCGGAGCCCGCGAGGCGAGGGGGCCGTCGTGGTTGCAGTTGTCGTGGCCGGGCCAGGAGAGCCTCGCCTGCGGCCACGCAGCCAGGACCACGTCGGGCCTCGCTCTTCATCCGCCCCGGGATCTGACCCTCCTCTGGGCCCCCGCAGCTGATGCCTGTCCCAAACTCCAGCCTGAGCTATGTCCCCTCTGCCTGGCCTAACGTCATCACAGTCGAAGGGGCCCCAGGACCGGCACAGTGGGGCCACAGGCTCGCTGTCCACCTTGGAGGACCGGCCATGGTGGGATCCCCATGAGGCAGCTGTGCAGCCATCTCCAGGGCCCTTCTCAGCCCTGAGACCCCGAGACCTTCAAACGTTAGGCAGCCCAGGAGCCTCTGTCCCCAGCGGCGATTCCTACCGTTCAGTCGGTTCTTTCTGCGCACCTACTATGTGCCCAGCGCTGCGCTGGGTGCTGAGCGTGGGGAGGCTCTCGCCCGCACTCCTGGGAGCCTCAAGCCTGCACGCAGCCGGCGCTTGCCCAGCGCCATTCGAGGGAAGGGACCGTCCGCCCCCCAGGAACCCCAGCACAGACACAGATCCCAGAGCACCACCGGGAGACGCGGCCTACACGTGGTCATGGCTGTGGCCTGGGGGTCCGTGGCCTGGGGGTTCGTGGTCTTTATTCCACCTGCTCCTTTGGAAACGGACGCTCACACCTCTGGCCAGAGACCTCAGGAAATAGCACCAACCCCACGTCCGGGGAACTGAAGGTGTGTTCAGTGCCTCACCCCATAGCTGGTGCACTGTCCTATCACCTTCTAGCATATTCCACAGAGGTAGGCTCAGGGAACCAGTGTCCCTTCTTGCAGATGGAGCCCTAGGTCACCGCCACGGTGGACTCTTGCTGTGACGTGGGCACCAGGGACCCTGTGGGCCATTGGCTGCCCCAGCCCCAGGCGGAGTGCCCAGCACACACAGGGGCTCCGCAAAGGTTTGCTGAGCGGCACACAACAAGACCAAAGAGCACAGGCTTCAGAAACGGAGGAGCCTGAGTCCAAATCCTCTCTTTTCATGAACCTCTCTGGGCCTCAGGTTCCCACTCTGTGAAGTGAGGATCACAATGGTAACTTAGTAGGATCTTTATAAGGATTAGGTGACGCCATGTTTGCAAAACACAACACGGAATGAGGGCTCTGCCGGGGCCCCTCCCGCAGGCAGCGGGCTCCTGGCTCACCTGCGGGCTGAGGCCCCACCCTCCTCAGCCCCGGGCTGCAGGTGACTGAGGCGTTCCAGGCGCAGGCCCTGGGAGCGTGGGAACTTCCTGCCTCCCTGTTTGTCTTGGGCGGCTGGGAGGGGCCGACACCCTCTGTCAGCTCCAGCGTGATCCTGCCAGGTCGCCCAGAGTGAAAGGGAGAGATTGTTCCCGTGACCTTCGCTTTCCTTGTCAAAGGTGATTTCGGCAAGTACCACCGCTCTTCCCCGAAGACCAGGCCAGCCTTGCCCCCCACCCCCGAAGGGGCTGCAGGGGCCACCTGTGCGGCCCTGGGTGGCCCTGCCGGCAGGCGTGAGACCCTATGTCCACTCCGCCCCAGCCAGCAGTTATCCAGGGCCCCTTCCCTGACCCGGGAAACCCCAGGTCCTCATTCCCCTCTCCGGGCATAGTGCCCAGGCCAAGGTCAGAGGCTCGGGCATTTCGGATCAGTCCAGATGCCCAGACCAGAGCGATGCTCCCACCCACCCAGAGCAAGGTGCCCTCTCCCCTCCCCGTATACCGCCCCCCACCCCACCCCCGGCTCGGCC
>PVJI01025998.1:0-19609 GCA_004026765.1 Micronycteris hirsuta
GCAAAAGGAAAGAAACCATTGGTATTTATCAGTTCCTGATTTGGTCTTAAATGGGTGTGAGGATAGTATCTCTGCGAAGTATTGGCTATGTTATTGCTTGAACTGATAATCTTACATTAGAGTGTGTTTATGGGGACTTTATGATTGAAACAAGTGCGGCCTCATCCCGCATTCAGACACCTGGCTGTGCGGGCCTTTGTTCATGTAGAAAGGACACATGGACAAAACCAAAGGGGGGCAGGATCAGCGGGGGGGAAGGGGGCATGGCAGGGCTGGGGGGCAAATGGAGACAACTGTACTTAAACAACAGTAAAAATAATGGGCGGGGGGGACATTTTAAAGACAAAAATTCCTAAAGGCAAATTTTGAAGACAAAGCCTGATTTATTTTTATTTTATCTGTGCTTACCTACAAGTGTGTTTAATCCTGTTCTTGTTTTTGATTTGCTTTAATACTGCACGAAAATATTAATCATTAGGCGGTCTTAATGTAGATACCCTCAGCACTTCTACAGAAAGTCATCGTCGGAGAATTCATTCTAATTCAAGGTTAATTAGTGTACCATTAAAATAATGTGTTACAAAAATTAATTACATTGCAGGTCAAGCAGCGTGTTAAAAAGCGCAGTGTAAGTGTCTGAGAGCGCTTCACCCCCCTAAAGCAGGGCTGTGTGGGTGCCACCCTTCTGGAAAACGCGTCCAAAGTGAGAGTCACCACTGAGGTCCAGTCATAGGTGTTTCCCATAAAGTAAGTGTTTGGCATCACATATGGGAAATTTAAAATGTAACTCCCATTAACAGTAAAATGTGTTGCTTGTCTGCTTGCCCCTCGAAATAGCTGAGGATTTATAATTTAGTATTAATCGATGTAACCCTATTGGGTTAATTCTAAGGAGAAATCAAGAACCTGGTGGAGCAGAAATTATCTATATATCTTGTGGTAAAAGTACGAGATATATTAATGTTATGTTTCCTTACTTAACTGTTAGGTAGTTCTGGTAGGTGCCCTGTGGAAGTATATCACACATCATTTTAACTGTGTAGTAATTCTTGTTAATAGTTTAACTTTATAGCCATAAAATGTACACTTAAAGTTAAAACTCAAAATGATAGAGACTTTGAAGTTTTATTTGAGTATTTGAATGTAAAAGCTGTGAGCCAGTTACACTGAACTATGGAATATTTTATATATTGGTATTTGTTCCGAGAGTCTTATTAACATATCTAGTTATTCATATGGGGAGTTTTGAAATCTGTGCCTTGGAAACAGCAGGTCATTAGACGCACAGAGATTTTAACCCAGGAAACTTGGCAGCAAATGTTTTACTCACCTTTAAAAAAAAAATTCTTAGTGGGCTCTGACCAAAATGAAATAGTTTTTTTACTACAGCAAAGTTTGAATGATTTGCTCATTTTAATTTTGTTTCCCTTCCTGTTTGGATTTTGTGTAAGCCTATTGGAAAACATATTCACAAATAAATAAAAATAAGTCGAACAAGTGAAAGAAAAGAACAATTAGTAGGGAAGAAGTTGTCTTTGGTTTTTGTGTGTTTATTTTTTCAAGAACAGGTTCTGGTCTAATTAGTTGAACTAACAGGTGCCTGAAAAGAATCTGGAAGACAAAGAGTATAAGTGGGTTTATAAGAGCTTTCTTGAAAAGTGCGTTTTCCTCTAAAACTATCTTTGTCTTGCTTTACCCTACTTAAATCTTTTCTAAAATGACATAAAGCAGGGACTTCAACTTAATGTGGAAAAACATTCCAGTTCTTAAAAATAACAACATCACTACCTCCCTCAAAAAGTAGTGTTAAGCCATAGTTCACTCATTTCTAAAGAGAAGCCCTTAACTTTGGGGGTTTCGTTTATCCGTTGGCCCAAGCAGGCTTCTTTCATGAACTGAACCGAGACTTTCTGATGGTGCAGAGTAGAATTAACACATTGATGGTAACTTAGATTCTTTGGTAGACAAGTTAAAGTGATGTTTCCTATTTAGCACTTTCTCTCCTAAGAGTTAATCATCTGTTCTCTTTTACAAGTGGCTTTCATAGTCAGTGTTTGAGGATAGACACCAAGTAGACCATACTAGTGTTTTTGAGATATTTAAAGGTGTATATTTGAGATAGTATGGGAAAATGCTTACTTTCAAACTGATGAAATTTTCTTACATTTTAAGGAATAAACTTGAGTAAATTCAGATTGTCTTCTACTGGTGTTTAAGTGCGCATTGTTTTATTCATCAAATTTCTTTCACCAGAAGTGGTGAACGTGAAATTTAGGAAAACTGTCATTTACATTTATAAAATAGTAGTTGGAACTGCACAAAGCATTATCTTGCAGCTCACTCATTTAACAGACGTTGTTGGTACTGTTGTTGGTATCGCCCACGCGTGCATCCACTCTTGGGGGGAGGGAACCCATCGGGCTGACAGATGGCACCGGGCCAGCACACAGCGGGTCCGGAAGCGGGGCTCAGGGTTTCCAGTTGATTCCGGAAAGTTTGCTTCTTTTCCCACAGAGCCTTTTATACCAGTCATTCTTGGAACAGTTAACCCAGTTTTACATATTACTTTGTCTTTCTTACACATTGTATCTCATATGTGCCCCCTCCAACTGTAATAACGAGTGTGTTTCTCTTTCTCTGTTTTAGGGCAGAGCTCTGCTCCACTGGGCGTGTGACCGAGGACATAAGGAACTAGTCACAGTCTTGCTGCAGCACAGAGCTGATATTAACTCTCAGGTAAGAGTGATGAAGAGGGAGCTTGTCTGAAAAATTGAGGTCAAATCCACATAACACAAAATTCACCGCTAACTGTCGTAACATGTACAAGCCCGTGGCGTTAGGACATCTGACCGTGTTCTACAGCGTCACGGCTGTCTTGTCCCACAACATTTTCATCCCCCAGAAGGACGCCCCGTGCCCACGAGGCAGTCACTGCCTGTCTCCCTTCAGTGCATCCTGGGCTCTGCTTGTCTGTTCATGGACTTCGGCTGTGCTTGTTTACGTATTAGAGCTTCAAAATCCGTTGTATTATCTTCTAGGATAGATTCCTTCCCTACTCGGTCGGAATTTTTCCTGTTAGTTTTGCTTATTTTTTCTTCTGTGTGAACTTTGAAATCACCTTTCTAACCCTCGTTTCCCCCAACCACCGCCGCCATCACTAAGTTAAAAAGGAAAAAACAAGGAAACAAACTACCGGTGCCCTTGTGTCTTTTATTTCGTTTGGATTGCTAGGCAGTATTTGAAAATTATTTTTGTTTTTAAACTGCAGTGACATTCAATATTATTTTGTATTTGTTTCAGCTTACAGGATAGGGGTTAGACAATTATATAATTTATGAAGTGACTATAATTTATAAAGTAGCACCATACGTTGTTATTGCAATATTATTGACTATTGTCCCTATGTTGTATTTTATATTCCTATGACCATTTAGTAACTGCCAGCTTGTACTTCTTAATCCCTTCACTTTTCCACCCCTCGTGCCCACCCCCCTCCCACCTGGCAACCTTCAATCTGTTCACTTATCTCTGAACTCTTTCTGTTTAGTTTGTTTATTTATTTTGTTCCGTAGATTCCACTTGTAAGTGACGTTATATGGTATTTGTTTTCCTCTGACTTATTTCACTTAGCATAAAGCCCTCTAGGTCCATCCATATGGTTGCAGACGGTAAGGTCTTAATTCTTTTTGTGGCTGAGTCATGTTTATTCAGTCATCTGTTGATGGGCACATGAGTTACTTCCATATTTTAGCTGTCGTAAATAATGCTATAATGAGCATAGGGGTACACATATGTTTTCTACTTAGTGTTTTGGTTTTCTTCAGAGTATTTTGGAGGGAAATGTCCCCAAGGTAGGCATAACCTGTGGTTTTTGCCTGTGGGTTTCCTGTATTCTATGTATTTGGGTAATATAAAAGGCAGACAATCCAAAAACTGCCTTATGTGGCTTTATAGGACACTCTTTACTGAATATCAGCTTTAATGAGAAGCAAAAGTTCCTTGTAGGTTTTCAGGATGGATCAGTTCAGACTGTATTCCGGGCCAGTGTTTTCCGTGGCCTCTGTGTGGTCACGTGACCACTTTATACTGACCCACCCTTCCTTCTCCTTTGTCAGCGACAGTCCCGACTCCCGTGATCCAGTTTCCGCTGGGGACTCTGGCTTCGTCGGTGTGGGTTGCTAACATGCTTTCAAGTCAGGGGGCTTTTGGAAATTAGCTCTCAGAATAGCTTTCCCCTTGTAATTTCTTCTTTGGTTTTATTATTGAGAACTCTTTTAAAATATAGACAATACAAACATAATAAATGGAAGTAAAGGTTCATCTCTCTCATGACTCAGTCTTTCTTAAACAAAATTATTATTGACTGGCCTATCGGTTGCCAAAAAAGAAAATCAATTTTATTAGAAGTATTTGCGTGGCCACAGATCTCGGTTACTAACCCAGCTGAGACAGGCTGATGCTATCAACTATCTGAAGACTAATTTTTACCATTAGCCTGAAACTGAGCAGTAATTAGAGATATTTCGCAGTCTCCTGTGTTTTCCTGTCATTGTTACCGTGACGCATATCTTCCATACTTTTATTGCCCTGCAGTTTCTACATTCCGTGACTCTGATGGAATTGGAACTTTTAATTTTATTTCTTAGAAGGATTCCTGTATAGATTTCATTTGTTATCTGGCAGTATTGCAGACACAGTTTTGTCTTTCCCACTGCCTGGTATTGATTTTTAGTTCAACTCTGGAAGCTAGGCTCTTAACCGCATTTCAGATCAGGGTATGGGTTAAATACATGCACATACACCCCGCAGACCTCTGGAGTAACTTTGATCTTTCTAGCCCTGGAGAAAGGCTGAAGCTATTCCCAAAGCACATTAAAAAGTATTTGAATGCTCAAGATTTATTGCCAGGTATTCTCCGACTTATTGTAAAGTAGCATTAAGGAAATAGCGGGGTGGGGGGAAAGGTAGGGGCAGTGGTCACAAATATCATTCGTTCCTTTATTTTTACTGCTGCGTAACATTTCATATTTCATTCAAGCATATACCACCATGTACCCATTCTGCTGTTGATAGTCATTTAGTTTTTAGATAGTCATTTAGTTTTCCCTTTAGCTTTGGCTGTTGCGAATAAGGCGCCTGAGAACATTCCTGAACGTGGGCATAGACACCTGTATTTTCAATTCTGTGTGGTCTTTCTCAGGAGCAGAGCAGCTGGGTCGGATGGTAACTGTGCGCTTAAACTTTTGAGGACCTGTTTATGGCTTTCGAAGAGACCGGTGTCCATCTTACGTCCCCACCAGCCGTGTGTGAGAGTCCCCGTTTCTCCACACCCATGTCAGGCCTGTCATTTGCCTTAGAGGACAGCTGTGCCCCTGCAGCTCTTGGCCTCTCGTGGTGGTTTTGATGTCCATTTCCCTCGTGGTTAGTGACACTGAGCATCTTTTATGTGCTTGCTGGCCACTTTTACATGTTCTTTGGGGAATGTCTATTCAGATCCTGAGCCCTTTTTGTTGCTGTTATTGGGTGGGGGAAGAAAACCCATGGAACGTAATGTTCTTGGGGAGCAAAATCTACTGTGGGGTAGAGTGGACTCAGGGCCAGCCCCCTTGATCACCAAATCATCAGATCATCGTTGGTGATTCATGTTGCCATCCTTGCACCTATCTGAAATCTCTCCAGGGGTGGAAGCAGCTTCGGAAGGACTAACAGTGCTGACCTCAAAGGGGGAACATTTCATGACAGGCACCTGACGGGTATGAGTGCGAGGGAGGAGGTTGGGCTTTGCTTAGGTGATGGTCTTAGTAGTGGGACAAATGAGATGACCGCCTGAATCAGAGCTTTTTGGCGTTTTTCTTTTAATCTCTCTCTTCTGGCACCGCCCTGGTGGGAGACGGGAAGCACTGCCTGCTCCCGTCGGGCAGGGGGTGAAGTGGCAATGCCAGTAGACAGTACCAAGTTCCACACACATCCAGTGATACCTGGACCAACCATCGTAAAACCTGTGCAGAGACATTCAGTAACAAATACCATAGATAATTAATGTTGTGCATAGGTGACTTCCCCAGTGAGGTCGTCTGACCCGGGAAGGCTTTAAATTACATACTTAGTTTCTTCAACAGATACAAAACTGTTCACATTGTTTAAATGTTTTTCTTTTGTCAGTTTTAATAAGTTGGGTTTTTCAAAGATTCGTCCATGCCATCTTAAGTTGTAAAATATTGACCTACAGTTATTCCTAATATTGTCTTGGTATTTTTTAGTGTCTCTTAGGGTGTGTAGTGATATCTCGTTTTTAAATTTCTGATATTGTTCATCTTTTTTTTACTGATTCTTCTTGCTAAGGGTGTGTCAACTTTATTAATCTTTTCCAAGAATGGGCTTTTATTTTGTTGATTGTCTCCATGGTACATTTGGTGTCTGTCATGATTTCTGCTCTGTATTATTTCCCTCTACTTTCTTTGGATTTAATTTGCTGTTCTTTTTCTGGCTTCTTGAGATGGAACCTGAGATCATTGATTTTCAACTATTCTTTTCTAACAGGTGTACTCAGAGGTATAAATTTCTCTTTATGCACTACTTTAAATGCATTTAGCAGATTTTGATCTATTATTCTCTAGTCAAAATACATTTATAATTTTTACTGTGATTTTTTTCTTTGAATCCCGAGTTACCCAGATGTGTGTTGTTTAATTGGCAGCCGCTTTCTTTCTATATTCATTTTTAGTTTGACTCTATTACGATCAAAGAACCTAGTCTGGAGAGTTTTGATATTTTGAAATTAACACTTGCTTTTTTACCCAGTTCAATACCACAGGATTCATTCCGTCTTCTCTTTCCATGTTTGTAATTCCCTTTTCTGATGACCGCGAGAAGCCTGGCTCCCAGTGTCTCGCACTTATGCATTTGATCAGCCTCATCGTGGGTACCCGTCTCTCAGGCTGCCGTCCCCCGTCTCCTGCACGGATGCCTCATCATACCGAAGCTCTCACAGTCTGTCCTGACCACTTTCCCGGAGGGTGCCCTCCTCGCTCCTCTTGGTCTCTGCCTCCTTGAGCCGGGTCGCTTTGCCGTGTGAGTGCCTTCCTCACTCGCGTAGGCTCCAGCATGCAGCGTGATGCCAGCCCTCTGTGGGGCTATCTCCTTCACCCCCTTGGTCTCTGACACTTGAACTGGGCCATCTTCTGGTTCGGACATCCTCCTCGTCCTGCGTGAGCTCTGACACCTCACGCTAGGCTGCCGCCACTGCAGGTGGGTGCCCTCCTCCTCCCCGTGAGGCTCCGCCACCTCGCTCTGGACCATTAGAGCTCTCCCCTCTGCTGCCCTTCCACCCACAGAGGCACCCACCTCCCTCGGCATTATCTAATGGATTGAAAACTCGCTGTGCAAGGGAGGAAGGGGAAGCGCTGTATTCCACAATGTTTATGGTATACTGCGCATATGTAGAGAGGACCATAAACTGAAGTCAGTTTTATTTTCCCCAAAAGAGGGTGCCCCATCAGATAGCTAGGTTGAGGGGGCTGGCACCTTAGGCCGGTGAGGACCTGCGCTGGCTGGGGCTGGGTTGGAGCTTCAGTTGGACCTAGTCTGCCTCTGCTCTCCCACATGTCTTGTGGGAGGTTCGTTAGGACCTCTGCCTGTGAGCCTGTGGGTCTCGGCCTCCCAGGCCTGGCAGACTCGGAAAGATTCTTCGGATGTTTCTGCTTTGAGCTTTGTTCAGCTCCCTGCCTCGCACCGCAGGGATGTGCTCAGCCTGAGATTTGTTGTTGGAGGCGGGCCCTCTTCTTCAAGTGGGACTGTGTCTTTCAAACACAGCAAAACAACAGAAGAGTCTTGTGTGTTTTTTAGAAACTCTGGCTTCCCACTCAGCCCCTGAGTCCATAAAATAAACCATGAAAGAGAGCAGTACTTTGTGTTTGAGACTTCTGGAGGTTTCGACTTGTTGAGCCACCACCACCCAACCTTCCAAAGTTCTGCTGACTTTATTTCCCCCAGCGCCGTCACTCATTTGCGCCACTGTCCAGTTCCAGCCTGTGCACAGGGTCGGCGGATGTCCCCGCTATGAAAGCTGCAGAGGGGGCCCGCTGTCCTCAGAACAGCTTTCTGGTTCAGTTCACTCAGTCCTTTCGGCTTCCCGGACTCTCAAGTGTCTGTATATGTACATATGCTTTCTTTCTCAGTTTACCCAACTAGGCGGTGGCGCTGGGAAAGCTAGTCTGGTGTACCCTCTTCCATCCTGCCTGAACCAGATGCCAGTGACGCATGTGCTTTGTGTACTTCTGTTTCACTTAAGTAGTGACCACATTTTCATGTCATTCAGTAGTTTTCAAAAAGCTTTTTATTGTTTCTTAAAGCTTATCTAACTGAGAACAATAGTGGAATACATGTTGTATGTGAGAAAATATGAGAGGCTGTAAGATAAATTGGATGCATCTTTTCAGAATATCCTCTTCCTTGCAGGTTTGGGGAAGATAAATAATTGAACTTAGAAGTAGCTCCCAAAATCGTTTGATACATAAACACACACAGATATATAATTTTGGACTAGGATATAAAATTACACACAGATTACTTAGATAAGACAAGACTTGAATGAAATTTTATGTTTTCAACAAGGTCATGTAGTCGCTTAGTATATTCTTCCAGTTTTTCTTGGTTTTCAACAATTTTTCTCTCAAGAGGGGCATTTTTAGTTCAGATTTATCTTACCTTTTTCAGTAGCCATTCCTTGAGGGCATGGAATTCCTGTTGGAATGACATTAAACTAATTTTATGTCACATTAAATCATCAATTCTAAGGTGATTTTTTTTACACTTCAACTTCTTCAAATTGCGATATGTCTTACATCACTATCAACCAGGTGATGTTAGTGCCCACATCTGAGTTAAGTCTTTAGCTGTTAATATTGTCACTTTAGCTATGTTCAGAGTTATGTTGTCTTTAACTGCCATTTAAAATATTTTCAGAAAGTTGACTATAATTGCACTTTGACTATAATTGTTATTGTATATGAAGAAAGGCACAAAACAGAAGTGGGGAATAAATTTAATATCAGTAAAAGCAAATACCATTAGAGGAATGACCAATTATTCCATAATCTCACGTGCGTGCACGTGTGTGTGTGTGTGTGTGTGTGTGTGAGAGAGAGTGAGTGTGTGTGTGTGACCAAAGAAACCTCTTCAAGGACAGGTTACTTTCTGTTTGGGCCCCAACTGTTGAGTAGAGCACTGTGCATCAGTTATCAGTTCCCAGGGTGTAGGGTACCATGCGCTGATTACTGGTCCCGGGGGGAGGACTCCAGTCATGTGCCACATAGCAAAGGTCATCACTGTGCCAGCCACCAGAAAGAGAAGTACGGACACTCCTGTCCATTGCGCCGAGGTGTCAGAGTCGCTGAGGAAGACACAGCCCAGTTGAGCCCTGGGGGGACAGTGCCGTACTCACACAGAAGGGGTAGAACAAGATCAGCTTCAGAAGTGGGCGTTGGCCGTCCATGGCCAGCGGGGCAGTTTGCCTGCCCACCCCCTTCTCATTCCGCAGCGGAAGGAACCCTGCTCCCTCCCTGAGGACAGTACAGTAGTGGGTTGGCCAGGTCCCATGTGACGTACTCAATTTAAGGAAAGACCAGAGAGTATTATGGAGCCTGGAACGCGGAAAGATATTCCCACACAAGGCGAGACTGGACCTGCGGGACAGATTCCTGAAAGTGGCGTTGCTGGGTCAGAAGGGTAAGTGCCTGTAGGTTTTTCAGGTGTTGATAATTCCCCCCGAAGGGCTGCACTGGACCGCCTGCCCGGTAACCGTGCACGAGAAAGCCGTTTTCCTCGCGGTCCTGTCAGTGTGTTGTACGTCACATTTTCCAGCGTTCGCCGAGCTGGTAGCGAAATGGCATCTCAGTGTGTTTAGTTTGCATGCGTGAGTTGTTACATTTTTTCCATAGGTTTGAAGGTCATTTTTATATCCCCTTTTGGTGTTGTCTGTTCACATTTTTCTATCAGCTTTTTGGCCTATTATAGCTCAATTTTTAAGAGTTGTTTATATATTAAAGACATTAGCTTTCTTCTGTGGTATTTGCTGCAGATGTTTTCCCCTAGTTTTCAATTTTATTTTGACTTTGTTTATGGTATCTTTGGTCATATAAAATTTTTTTATTTTTATGTAATCAAATTTATCTGTTTATTGCCTCTGGATTTTAAGTCATGGTTAAAAAGCTCTCTCTTACACCAAGGTTAAAGGGGGATTTACCCATGTTTTTTTCTAGTATTTGGTTTGTTATTGCACAAATGATCTCTAAATGCATGGTTGTGAGAGATGGACCTAACTTTGTCTTTTCCCAGATGGCTTCCCAGTTGTCCCAGCGTTACTTATTTAGAAGTCCATTCCCCAGTGATTTGAAATGCCACTTTGTCTTACATTTGGGTCTAATTCTGGACTTCACAGTCTATTCAATTGGTCTCTTTGTCGGTTCATGCAATAATACAGTTATTTACAAAAGAGGCTTCAATGTCTAGAATTGCTATTTCTCCTTCAGAGTGTTTCTTTTTAAATGTTTTCCTGGCTATTCTTGAGTGTTTGTTTGTTTATATGAACTTTAGTATCAATTTGTGTGACTCCATAAAATTGGCTTGTTGGTATTTTGGGAGAGGATTGCATTGAATTTATAAATTAGGGAGAACTGACAAATTCATAACATTGAGTCATCCTATCCAAGTACAGGAGATATTTTCCCATTTAATCAAGTCTGTGTTTGTGTATTTCAGTATTTAGAATTTTTTCCTCATATAGGTTTTGCACATTTCTTAATTTATTCTTAAGTATTCTATCTTTGTTACCGTAAACTGTTTACTAAGTTTTTTAAAGAATGTTGCGATTTTTAGATCTCTGATTTTTTTAATGTAGTTCCATACCATTTATATGAAAAGTCATGGTCTACAATTCAAAATATTTCAACTGTAAATGAAGGTGTAAATATGTTAAATTTTCCTGTTTTCCCTCACGTTTTGTCCTTGTGACCCTAATTAAGGGGTCACTTGGAAAGTCTGGGCTAATGTGTTAAATCATCTGTATGATTTGCTGGAGAATTGCTTTAATTCCACTTAAGAATATGCAATTAATGAAAGTCAGGTGTGAAAACAGACGCCCTTTGCCAAAACACAATACATTTTGTCATTTGATCTCTTCTTCCTGCTGAGTGGATCATTATGAAAATAGCCTTAGCCTTCAGATTACTTCTTTAATCTTTGATTCTGTAGAGTCCAGCCCTCGGACCCGTTTTACTTTCTTCCTAGATTGCTAGTGTGTTTTGGCTGCTGAGGAAGAAATGTGTATTAGTACTTGAGCCGAGGACCTTTCCAAGGGAAATGTAAAACTCCTCTCTGAAATGAATGGAGTTTCACATAATCTGCAGAACACAGTGAGGGTGCGTGTGGCAGTGAGAGGGGAGTGAGGGCATGGAGATAAAATCCAGTAGCTGTGCTTATAAAGTATATAGTTGTTTTATATTTTCTTACAGGAATTCCTTTCATGCGTACCTATTTCTTTCCTGCAAGATTATTTGATAAGAACACTTCCCTTGTTAAAAGCTTGATAAATCCCTGGTTTACAGTGTTATGGCATATCCTTTTATACTTGGAATATGCCTTCCTGAAATACATTGGATTCTTGGCATTTTGAGGGCAGAGTTTGATTGTGCATTGCTTTCAATATTGAAATTACTACTGCACTTGGGCATTCTAGTTAATTCTTTTCTTAATAGTTCCTAGAGATATTCAAAACTCAGAATTTTAGTCCTGGCTTCTGTGGCTCAGTGGATTGAGCACTGGGTCGCCAGTTTGGTTCCCAGTCAGGAACCTGGGTTGCAGGCCAGGTCCCCGGTGGGCAACGTGTGATAGGCAACCACACATTGATGTTTCTCTCTCTCTTCATCCCTCCCTTCCCCTTTCTCTAGGATAGATAAATAAAATCTTAAAAAAAAAACACCTCACAATTTTAATAATCAAAGAACTAAAAGGTTTTTACTTTGTCAAAAACATCAGTTGATAATGTAAATAATTTTTAGGATTCTCTTTATACTACTTTCTAAAAACCTTACAATTTCAATATCAAATACCAAATATTACATCCCAGAATGTGAGCATTCTTATATAATATTCTTTATATTTTAAAATAATTTTTCATATATAAGGGGTAAGTCACAAAGTTAGAATGGTATATTTAGCAAATCCTGATCCTACCAGTTATGGTTGATATCAACAAGATTTAGAATTCTTATTGGTCAATGTGTAATCTGCCCCAGTGGGTTATGGATAAAAATAAATATATTTGCACATTTTTACGCTTTGCAAGCTCTTATATTGCCTTCTCAGTGACATTCTGATTTGACTATGTTTAATGCATTAACCAGCTATAGGAAAAGTGCATTTAGCTAAAGACTAGTATTTTTCTTAGATGATGGTATTTTTTTCTTGATGCTCTGTAATTTGTGCATTGCTTTAAATTACATTTTTTACAAATGATTGTTTTGATGCGTTACTCTCTAGTGAAACCCTAAAGTAAGCAAAGTGCAAAAATGACAGGTAGTACTTTGATTCTTTATGCAAAGAACATGTTTGGAGAGCTGAAATAAAAGGGGAAATTCCAGTGAAGGAAAAGAAATAAAAAGTAAATGAGGTCATCAAAGTCAGTGAAATTGATATTGGCAGGTCCTGAATGATGCTCCTAGATGAGCAATCTTTCAAAATACTACTTGTACATTGCTGCTGTTCCTTTATTTATTATTAAAATAACATGATCCATGAGGAGCTTGGGGTGACTCTCGGCCTAGCTAATTCTAATTAATCCAGTCAGGGAGAGCAGTAGGGTAAGTGGAACAGTCTATCGGATTGAAATTCATAACTTAATTGAGGTCAAAGTCCCGGTCTGGGAGAACAAAAGTCTTTTGCTAGGACCAGGCAGATCAATAGCAATAAATATCTGGCGTGGATACAAGTAGCTTATAGTGACAGATTATCTGACAGTGGCCGGAGGTCCTGGCTCTGCCAAGGGCAGTCTTGGGCATGCCATGGTTCTTGCTGATGTTCAGTCCTTACCCGTGACACTAGGAAAGAAGTGCTACTTTCAAGAACTCTTGAAAGTCTTCAGGAAGCAGTATGTGTGAAACTCCCATGCTTCTGTTTGGTATTACCCGATGAACATGCCCTAGTGACACGTTTGTTTGTTTTTTAAGTGACAAAGGAGTTTCTATCATATTGCCAGTGAGAGCCAAAGGATTAGCAAAGTTGAGTAATCTTGAGAGCTAACTTTCCCATTAATAATTCAAAAAGAGTGTATAGAATTGCTCTGGGGGAAGGGCATAGCACAAGACCACGTCGTCTTGATTTGTATGGAACTGTAAGTTAAAGAGGGACATGTTGTGCTAGCATTAAGGAGTTGGTGTTAACTCCTTTAAGTTTGGTAATGGTATTGTGGTTGTGTGGGAATTTTCCTGGTTCTTAGGGGCACGCTGATGCATTTAGGGACAAGATGTCTTGATGGTTATAATTTCTCTAACCTACTTCAACAAAAAAAGATAAAGGTTAAAAGAAAGAAAACATGACAAAATGTTATCAGTGATTAAATATGAGTAATAGGTCTCTACCTTTCTACATATATAAATAGTTTCATTAAAAAAATAACAACAAAAAGAACCCTGTGTAATAAAACCATTAGGCCGGTGTGTTACCAGAAAAGGTTTCCCTCTGTCCCATTCTGTTCATACTTTTAACTTCTACTTAGTTTTTAAAAGCTTAGCTGTTCTTTTATGCATTATATTATTGTTTATCCATAATAATAATTATTATTTAATTAGTATAAAACTTTGCATTCCACCCATCATTAGTAACATTGTTGCCACTGAGCCTCAGCTACCATCTGACTGTGGGCAAGTGACCACTGAGATTCGCAGTCGTCGGTCTCGTGAGGTGTGGAGATCTTTGTGGTCCATGTCCCATCTCCACTGACACCGACCTGGTCCAGACTGCCAGTCCTTCATCCGTGTGTCCTTGTGGCAGCTCACTCACATGACTTTTTTTTGATCCTACATAATTATGACAGATCAGTCTTCCTTAGATGTCATAATCTAACTGCTGTCTCAGTATCTAAAGATTCTGTTATCTAAAACCTCTAGTGCAGGGGTGTCAGACCCGTTGTCACCGGGGCCACATCAGCCTCACGGTCGCCTTCAAAGGGCCGAATGTCACTTTAGGACTGTATACATGTAACTACTCCTTAACCAGGGGCAAGAAGCTCGGCGCTGCCGCCGGGTAGAAACAAGGTGCCGGGCCAGATAAAGCAAAGTGGAGGGCCGGATGCGACCCGCGGGCCTTGTGTTTGCCCCCTGTGCGCTAGTGGTCCTTCCCTGTGGGTCAGTCCTCCTCTCTCGTGACCGACTCCTGAAGGCCTGCCTCGTGACCCCGCTGTGTCGTCCAGTGTTTCTCACTTCATGAAAGGGATGAGCTCCCTTTGGATCTCTCAGAAGTTCCTAAATCTGGATCACCAGAATTAACTATAGATTTTTTAAAAAATAAGCTTCAACTCCAGAAATTACCACTCAGTAGGTGAGTTGGGGTTGAGGGGTGTTGGGAAGATGAAAATCTCAAAATTATAAAATGTCTGCATGTAAGTCTGTGGTGCCAGGTTAGTAATTCCAAACCCAATTTTCACCAGCCAGCCCTTCAGTGTCACGTGTCTTTAGCAGGAGTTAGGATAAAGACAGTCAGATGAAACTAGTCCATTCCTGTACAAATCACTAACAACTCTTTAGAATTATCAGACATGATTTCAGTTTTAAAGGAGGGATACAAATTTACATAAAATCCTATTGACTGAGCCCTTGTTACATTTCTAATAATTGTGCAAGTTATATCTACATATTGGTCTCTTTTTTCTTTATAATAATCCTGTGAGGTGAATTTTTCCACATAGTAATCCAAACTCACACAGTTGCTGCAATGTCAAGGTTCAAATCCAAGTTTTCCAATAACAAATGACCCCTGATTGGTGAGTTTTCAGTTAGTTTATCAAACCGAAGTGGAAGCATCAAGGCTTTATAGAGAAAATATTTTTAAGCAGAACAAACAACAAGGCAGTCTAGGCCTTGCAGACGCCGCCCCCCGGAGCCATCCACGCCCAGCCATGGTCAACCCCACTGCGTTCTTCAGCATCACGGTCGAGGGTGAGCCCTTGGGTCGCGTCTCCTTTGACCTCTCTGCAGGCAAAGTTCCAAAGACAGCAGAAAACTTGTGCTCTGAGTACAGGGGAGAAAGTATTCGGTTATAAAGTTTCCTGCTTTCACAGTTTTATTTCGGGATTCATGACTTCATGCGCCACAGTGGCACAGGCAGCATGTCCATCTACGGGGAGAAGTTTGATGATGAGAATTTCATCCCGAAGCACACAGGTCCTGGCATCTTGTCCATGGCGAGTGCTGGATCCAACACAAATGGTTCCCAGTTTTTCATCTGCACTGCCAAGACCGAGTGGTCGGATGGCAAGCATGTGGTCCGCAGCCAGGTGAAAGACGGCATGGGTGTTGTGGTAGCCATGGAGCGCCACGGGTCCAGGAACAGCAGGACCAGCCAGAAGATCACCATTGCTGACTGCGGACCGCTCTCATAAATTAGACTTGCGTTTCATCCTTACCACCAGGCCATTCCTTCCATAGCTCAGGAGCGCGCCCCTTCATCGCCATCTGCCAGGACTGTTCTCTAACCCTCGTGCTCTTGCCACAGTTCACTGGGCTCCTTACCCGTCCTCACCCTTCCAAGCCCAGCTGGACTGCAGAGCGAAGTTCATGAGCACGGGATGAAAGCTAAACAGCAGCAACAAGGCAGTCCAACGTGAGGTCACGTTCCAGTGTTTCTGTAGCTCGGAGCCTTTGTTCATTTGGAGCTCACCTGTTTTCTGTGAGTTCATGTACACACCAAAATAAAATAATGATAAAACAACTCCTCTCTGTCGGAAAATTGGGGGGCCAAAGGTATATTTTTTAGTGGCTCACTTGGAATCTAAATGTAGTCAGAGATTATCCACCCCGAGTTCAGGAAAGCATGGTAGAAGAATTCCTATCCAAGGAAGATAAAATTAAAGAGGAACCTCAGTTCTTAAGAAAACATCACTAAATATGTAGAATGTTCCCCAACAGTTAAATAGTTTGGGTTTTTTTTAAGATTTTATTTATTTGTAGAGAGAGGGGAAGGGAGGGAGACAGGGAGAGAAACATCAATGTGCGATTTCCTCTAGTACACCCCCCACTGGGGACCTGGCCTGCAACCCAGGCACGTGCCCCGACTGGCAGCCCTTTGGTTCACAGGCCAGCGCTCAATCCACTGAGCCACTAGTTATTGTCCACCACATGTCTTCTCTCCAGTTGGATTGTGAGTTCTTTAAGTGCTGAGAGCGTGTTTTCTGTTTCTTTAATATTCCTAGTGGTCTCTTGCATAACGTTTGATATAGTACACATTCAATTAATATAAAATACTGAAGAATGGTTATTCCTTTGTAGATAAATACTCCCCCCGCCTGAAACACATACGCATGCGTGTGCGCGCGCACACGCACGCAAAATCCTTTCCCTTTTCTTTCTTCATTAAAGCATCACCTCCTCTGGGAGCACCTGACCCATTCCCACCTTCTCCTCTGACCTCAGCCTCCCTTTGGGTACTCCCTTGCACTCCTGTAGTACTTTGTCCGCATCTTTCACAGTACTACCCATCATTCCTTATTGTAAATATCTGTCTCCATGAGGCTCTCGGCTCCTTGAGAGCCAGGACTTTGACTTTTCTGTTCCCAAATCCCAGTGCGTTACCAGACACTTCACTTCATAATAAGTGTTTGATATGAACAAAGAATACAGATGTAGAAGAGAAATGATAATAGCTCCACAAAACTCCTGTTTTTTAGAAATGTATAGAAGGGAAAAAAAGAAAAATTAGTAAAACTTGATCTTAACAAGGTTGACCGTGACTTTGTGGACATCTGGTCAGTGAGCTCGTTTATTCCGTGAAGAATCGTTGGAGAGGGGCAGGCCCGAGCAGGTCGCTGTCACACGCGCATCAGATAGGCAGTCCTGAGCGGCGGGTGCGGAAGACTTTGTTCCAAGCCTAAGATTAGGCTTTGGAATAAGATTTTGTTTTAAGAAAAAGTTTTCCTATAATGGATTATGAAGGTAGAGATTAAGTCTAGTCCTCGCTGGATACCAAGCCTTTAGTATTATTTGATACTAAATGAAATACTTAGCATTTTATAAATATCTTTTTACCAATAAATGTATTTAGACCCTGCAAAGAAATCTCTACATCTCAAAAAAATGTAGGCAGAGTTACCCAGTTCACAGAGAAACAAGTGTCAATGCAAGGAAGTCTGAAAGTAGTGGATAAAGATGATGGAATCAGTATTTAAAGGTGAAATATTTTTATCACTTTACCCTATTCCATAGAATAAGTTTACACATATTAGCTCGTTTCATCCTTATCAGAGCCCTGTGTGGCACTGTCCGCATTTCACAGCTGAGATGAGAGCTCAGAGAGGCCGTGCGCACTGCCGGAGGACACAGAGCGAGTGAGTGGGAAAGCGGAGTTCTCACTTCCGTGTGTTGATGGAGGACCCCACCACCCCCCCTACGCGCACACACACACTCTGTCACACTACTCGGTGCTTTTAGAATTCACAGCCATCTGACGCGTTTTATGAGGAATACAGTAAGAAGTTCTGCATGTCCTTAATAGTTTATTTATAATGAAATATTCCTGTGTGGATGGGATTTTGTTTACCAGGTTTTCCCCTTCAACATGACTTTTAATCCATGCTCCTTTTCTCACAGCTCATAATTTTCTTTAATAAGTTATATTTTTCTGTCATTTTTATATTGAATACTCCTTTTGCTAAGTTTGTATCTAGGAATGAACATCCGGCTCACAGTACAGTGTGAATCAAGTTCAAATTACTTTGAGTTCACAGAACACCCCGTGTCATCTTATTTTTACATCTAACTGAATTATAGGACACTGTCAAAGTGTTATGTCCCAGTATAGTAAATTGCTCCTTCTTAATGGTCCCCTGGCTACATTCTCTCCTGCTATTGCTATAAACCAGAAATTGTTGACATCTTACATTATCGTAAGCTTGAAAACAAAGGAGCTGTTTGTTTGTTTTTTATCCCCAAGCAATTCACCTTCTTTACCATTAATGTTTCTAAACATCTTAGCTACCTGCAACTGAATTACAACGTTTTGCATACTTTAAAGATGATTGCGCATTCAGAATTGGGTTAACTCTATAATTCTGTAACTTTTTTAAAAGGCAGGCAGTTCTTCCTCATTGAACTAAAGAAATGGATCAGTCATCTTCCTTAAAACTTGTTTGAATGTTGAAGCGGAGGTTCACGATGATTTCTGAGATTTATTATTTAAATGTATGCATGTTATAAAATATATTTGGCTGTGCTTCATGTTGGCTGAGTCTAAAATGTTCTTCTAAATGTCACATTATGAGGATGAATTAAAGGTGAAAGAATTACCCAAAGTAACAAATGAGTCAACAGAGTAAGGTCTAGAAATGGTCAAGCTTGCTTTTTTGATGATCAAACTGATATACTACTTATGGAGTGGTTAATAATGCCTGAAAGATGGGAATAAGATAACTCAGGAAAAATGATTTTTCAAAGAAAAGGTGATTTTTCTGTAAAACAAGTGCTATAGAATATTTATGGGCCACGTTCATATGCACGTATATCGAGATTGATTGCGCACAGATATCATCGGCGGGAACTCGATGGTTATCATGGCCCTAGGTGAACAGTGAGACTGCAGTGCAGCGCTGATCTTAGGAAAGCCAACTTAGTACTGCCACCACAGTAACGGAAATGCAGTCTCAAAAAGCCAGAGCAAAGTACAGCTATATACCATATTTTTCGGACTATAAGACGCACCCCCCCAAATTTTGGGGGGAAGTGGGGGTGTATCTTATAGTCCGAATGTAGCTTACCTGGCTCGCTGTGGGGTGTGGGAGGCGATGGAATGGGGTCACAGGAGGCAGGAGCAGGGTTGCCGCTGCAGGAAGTTGGCGGCAGCAGGAGTGGGGCGATGCCGTGTGTCCTGGGCTGGGAGGAGGGGGTGTCCCAGCGTTGCAAAGCATGGGAGGCAGGAGCAGAGTCCCTGCTGCAACATACTATAGTGTTGGGGACGAGGGTGCAGGTGGTGCAGGCATGTTAGGAGAAGAAAGCCTGTGGTGCCCATTTGTGCCTCCATCATGTGACTGGTGTGTCCCCCATGAATATTAACATAGGCAGATTCCACTGCAGGGTCACCTGTCAATGTGGCCCTGCAGCTGTTGCAAAACTACAACTCCCATCATGCTTGCATGGGTTGGGATGATGGGAGCTGTCATTTGACAACAGCTGCAGAGCTACACAGGTTGTGCAACACTGCTGTCCCCATACAAGAGTGTCGCACAACCCGTGGCCCTCCAGCAGCAGATCCCCCCATAACAGTGTCAGCAGCAGGTCCCCCACAACACTGTCAGCAGCAGGTCCCCCATAACAGTGTCAGCAGCAGGTCCCCCCATAACAGCGTCAGC
>PVJI01025999.1:0-19557 GCA_004026765.1 Micronycteris hirsuta
GAAGTTCATCACCACCCAGCCTTTATTGTATGAAATGTTGAAGGGAGTTATATAAGGTATGGAGGAATATCAACAGGGGAGTGGTAGAGGGAGAGGGTGGGAACGGGGCACAGAACAAGTAGCATAAATGGGAGGTAGACAACAGACAAGGGGAGGTTAGAACAGTATAGGAGGTACAGGAGCAGAAGGACTTATGTGTATGACCTATGGACAAAACTAAAGGGAGGGGAAAGGGGGGTAAGGGGGAGGGGGGAAAGAAGGGGGGAAATGGGGCAACTGTAACAGCATAATCAATAAAATATAGTTAAAAAAAAAAAAGAGAATTGGAAGGCTCTCTGGGTACCTTCCCTGAGCCTTGGGAAAGATTCTATGTCTGAGTAAACCTCAGTGTTAATGCTCTTCAAAACATTTACTCTTCAGGCATCAGAAGCAGGAAGCGCAGGCAAGGGCACAGCTCATATTGTAGTGAATTAAGAGTTTGAGGTCAAAGTCAGAAACAATTTTCAAAGAGTTAAAATCAACATCAGAACCCAAAGCACTAACAACGTAGAAAAACAAGTCTGTGAATGCTCCTAAGGTGCATTTGCTTTGATTTTCTGAATGATAAATTTCTGTTTTTTCCTAGTACATTAAGGATTTCTCCTTAAAAGATTATGACTCTGGCATCCTAGTTATAGCATCCACTCAGTAAAGTTTCCTCACCTAGTTGGTCAAAATGAAAAAACTACCACACTGTGTGAACATTAAAACTTCAATGAATATGTAAACACATAATGATACTGGTGCCTGTCTAGGCCCTGGAGTGAGGGAGGGGTTGCAGAAAATGCCGGAGGTGGTGGGACTAAAGCCTTGCACTGCTAGCGTGGCACATGATGGATTTCCCTACCCCTAGATAAAGGGTAAACCAGCCAGCAAGGTATCATCGCATTGTCTCAGCAACCAAGCTAGTGTTGCCCAGGGCAGCAAGAGGAGACTTTGCATGGAGTCTGCACAGGTTTGGCAAGGGTGATCGATGCAGGAGAAAAACCTACTCCCTTCTGGAACATGGTGGCAGGGGGAGATGCAGGCCTGCCAGTGTAGCCTGGAAAAAGGATGGATTGGCTAGGGAAGTTGGATGCTTCCCGAGCACATAGAATTTTGGGCCCAGAGATTTAAACAGAGAGAGGGCAGATTCTTGCCCCTTCTCTATCCCCCTGCTTGCCCAGTTGGGGGCTGGCTTGTGCTGAGGCTGAGTCCTGCATACTGGGCTGTGCCCTGGGGACACTTGCCGGGTAGGGTCCTTGGGTTGCTGTGACTCTGAGCTAGTAGTCTCAGACCACTCCCTTTCTTTTTCTCTGAAATAAGCATAAGGATGTGTGGGCTGGAGTGCTTGCAGGCTCCAGGGGCTTTGGCAGCCTCGGGCTTGTGGATAGAGTCCCTGCCTGAATGGCTGCAACGGTCAGCAACAGCCCCAGGCCTCTGTGTGGGAAGCAGCTGCAGCGTGGTGATGGTGATGCAGGCCTCAGATGTGCTCAGTCAACACTGGGGGAGCCTGAAGCCAGATAGCTGTCCACTTAGCTGCTGCCTTGTGCTCCGAAGGACAGACAAGAATGGAGGGGATCTCTGGGCTTGGTTATTGGGTTTCAGTGTTTTTGGGAATGAATGAGTTTCTTTTCATGTTTTGAGGAAGAGAGGTCCCCCATTCACCCAAATTGTGCAATATTTAAAGACCTTTTTCCTACCACACCAGTCTTTCTCTTAATGCCTGTGTTCAGCAGTGGGCAGCCAAATCCCACTTTTGTTTGGTAACAGTTTGGCAATGCCTAGATGGGACTCTGTGGACCTTGGTCAGGTCCCAGCTGCCTGTGGCAGGCTGACTCCAAGAGTGAGACTGCGAGGAGTTCCCATCTCAGGGAATTTCCTTGCGCCTCAAGTCACCAGTCACCAGAAATGCCAGGATGGTGAAAGGAAACAAGTCTGAGGAGAAAAGTGACCCCAAAACTGGGGGAGCTGAACCAGCATGCACAATGGGGGCTAGGAACCCTACTATTTGGGTCAGTTAGAGGCACTTGGGGTATGCCTCCAAGCCCTTGGCCTTGGCGGGCCACGACTACCATTCTGGCGACAAGCCCTGTGGGCACCGGCCATTAGGGCCTTGTGCCATGTGAGCACTGCGCCATTAAGTTTCTGCACAACTGGGATTTGACAAGGACAGCTTCAGCTCTGGAGCCAATAATTGGGCTCTGAGGGGGGACCATTTGAGCTTGCAACTGAGATCTGATGGGGACTACCCTGGGAGCCATGAACAGGGGTCTGGGTGAGGACTGTCTGAGTTCCGGGGGCCACTGAAAGAGCGGGTCTGGGAAGAAAACAGACTTTAAGAAGGGGTGAGGATCATGTGAGTACTGGGCACCCCTGTTTGGGGACATGATTTGTTCCTCTGGCCCCACACTTGGATACCTAGGAAGGCCACGTGACAGAGACTGGGTAAGGAGCTTTCAAGTTTTGGGTGGCCACAGTTTTGGAGACCACAGTTTTCCGTACTGGTTGGCAGATGATGAAACACTAACATCTGCTTGTGAGATAGAGTTGTGTGTTCAAGATTTGCTTGTATGTTCCCAGTTTGTCCACATTCTTCTAGTCATGGTTCTGATTCTATACATCTGGGCCATGAGGGGCTGTTCTTTTTTGGCTACTGGAGTAATCCCAGTGGGCAGAATTTTAGGGGATTGGGCTATGTACAACCATTATCCAATGTCTAAGAAGGAATTTGTTTCCTTTGTAACACTGCTTGGCCTATGTATATTTTGGACTATGTATATTTTGGCCCATAAATGGTTCCCTAAATTGCTATGCCCTCATGAAGTTAGAACTGTATTGCCAATGGTTGGAGAAGTGGGACAAGATCTTGTATGTCCAGGCATTCAGGTCATTGCACAATAGGATTTTTGCAAGGCCGGTGTTTCAAGAAGTTATGAAATGTGTTTACAAATCTAAGGAATTTTAGCTGCCTGATACAGAGTTATAGTCCTTTCCATCATTAAAAGGACAAGGATAGAAAGTGAATTAGGCTAAAATGGTTATTTCTGAATAGGTAAGAAGTTTGTGCATGTCTTACCTTAAAAAGAAAGAAACCTCAGTTCTTGGGTACAGTTATTCTTTGCTTGCTTTCTTATCTCTTGGGGACTTCATTTGATCTTTGCTGTTTCATGTCCTCTGTATCTGCTCTTTGGGGCTTCATGCCATTTGGGTACCAGTTGCTGTACTGGCTGGTGTGAGAACATGTCTCTGCCATTGGGGCTTTTGCACCATTTGGACCTAGGACACATCATTTGGTATTGGTTGGTTAGAGATCGTGTCTCTGCCATGGGACCGGTTAGTGTCACAGCTGGAGAGGGAATGTCTCTGCTGTTTGGGGTTTAGGGCTACTGGGGCCTAGTAAAAGTCATCAGGGCTACCAGTTGGTGTACTTGTTGTTATGAGATAAGATTCCCACCTCCTTCTTTTTAGAGGATTTTGTTGAGAATATTTGGTTGAAAACTATCTTTAGATTTTGTTTTTGTTTCTATTTTGAAAGGGAATTGAGGTTTCTAAAAGTTAAAATTTCAAATTAATTTGGAAAGAAATTGTATGGTTTTATAATAGAAGGCATAAGGCATGGAGATGCAATCTTGGTGGATATTTGAAGGACAAGGATTTTCTTTTTTGCTTTGTATTTGTCTCCCTACCTGACCCCTCCAGATTTTGGCATTCTACATGAGTGAGTGATGGCCTAAAGTTTCTTTGCAAAAATCCAATAAGACCAGTTTCCAATTGTGGTTTTAATAACCAAGACTTTGACTGGGAAGTCATGCCTGAAGGAGGCATGCCTGGAATCTGGATGTCAGCAGAAACCCTTGAGGAACTGAGATTCAATTTCGAAGCTAATGAAAGGCCACTGGAGAAATGGCCTGGTACTTTGTCTGGTCATGTAGTTCATGCCAGTTTTTCAGGTAAGGAATGAAATTTGCTTTTCTGAAAGATGGCAAGGAGGAAACTTAAGACACTTTAGGAACCTCAGGGACTTGAGGAAAATAGTACGCAGGTAAAGCCTGATGGCAGGTGTGTGGCTGGGCTTCTGCACCCTGAAGGGCTGACTAAAGCCTAATCTGAAGGTTCCTTGGGTAAATTCAAGCAAAGCGGATTTAAAGAGCCTATGTGATTAATTGCTGTTCTTATTGTGTTTATGCAAATAATCAGGCAAAGCTAAAACTGGGCTCAATGCAGTCCCTTTGATGATAATGAGGGTGATCTTAAGGTGAAAAATAGTGTTTAAAAAAAGTTACAATGCTCAGTAGTGGATATAGAACTATAGTGCAGATAACTGTCCTCAGAGTTTTTTTTTAATTGGCAGTTGAACTGTGTCTGTATATGCCATACAGATTTTACTTCAGCACCTGATGACATCACCGGAGATGTTCACTTTGTAAGCAAGAAGAATTGTCAAATGGTCACTGTTTAATAGCATTCCAGCAGAGGCCTTGCAACTCGGCATCTTCTCAAATGACAGTATTGCAGACTCAGAGACTAGTCTATGATTTGTTGTGTTAATTAACCTTTGTGTTTTTTCTTCTGTTTTCATAGGGTGTATGAACATGACCTCATCTATTTGGTTGCTTTTGTACACAGTATAGGCCTTGCTTTAGAAGCGCATGAGTAGCACTGCCTCCTGAAATAAGACTCAATGGTTTGACTGGACTAGACGATTGAATTGGTGAAGTATGGGGCAATGTATTGGCTTCACTTAAAACTGCTTTCCTTTTCTCCTCTAATGTTTCAGGCAGAAAGGCTCATAATTCTTCAGAGGGAGGGGAAATGTTAGACTTTTCCCATCAGCCTAATCTGGGTTAAGTCTGATGGACAAAAGGACTTCAGACAGTTGTGACATGGCTACCCACCTTCCTCCAAGAAAACCACTCTTTCTTAATCTAGGACACTGTTGAATTAGTCCCAATCTCTGTTATGGTTCTGATTGTGCCTTCTAACCTTCTTGCCAAATTTGTCACCTTCAAAATATAACAAGGATGTCATCTTGTCCAGCAATGCCATCCTTTGTACATCGTGCACACTGCTTCCGCAGGACAGCCAACTTATCCAGGCTTTGCAAGCTCCTACTTCTCACAAAAAGGATTCCCTCTACTCCAGACTCCCTTTTTTCGCTCCTGGACCTGGTGATAGGTAGAACTATGGCCTTGGACAACTGGAAGTAGTTGTAGAAAATGAGATGCTCACTCATTTACCTTTGCCTTTGCCATTTGATTGTAAAGGTCCAGAAGTGTTAAAGGGGGAAATTGATACAGATGCCTGCCCAGGTCCTGGAGTGAGGGAAGGGTTACAGGAAATGTTGGAGGTGGTGGAACTGAAAGTGTGTGTTGCTAGCGTGGTACTTGATAGATTTCCCTATACCCGAGTGAAAGGGTAAACAAGCAAGGGTGACTGTGTCGTGTTGCCATGACAATTAAACTTGTAACAAGAGGAGACTTTGTGCAGAGTCTGTGTAAGGATGGTGGGGTAATTGATGAAGAAAAAAACCCTCCTACTCTCTTCCAGAACATGGCTGCAAGGGGAGGTGCAGACCTGCCCGTCTAGCCTGACAGAAGGACGGATTGGCCAGAGATGTTGGATGCTTCTGGAGTGCATGAAATTCTGGGTCCAGAGATTTAAACAGAGGGAGGGCAGAGACTCACCCCTTATTCCCCTCACTCGCTGGTCAAAGGTCAGCTCACACTGAGGCTGGGTCTGTGCTCAACAATGGTCCTGGACCGTGCTTTTATTTGGTAACAATAATGACAAAGCAAGTCCAAATTTTAGTCTAGTTTGTCAAACATTCACCTATAAGTTAGACTTTTGATATATCATGTTATCACCTTTTAAGTCATATTCATTTTAGCCTTAGCCCTTCTGAAGCTCTCTTAGGTCTGGTATAAACTTTTGTTTTTTAAACTTTGGCTTCAATTCCCTCCTAATTCCTGGCTACATTTTTTTCTTTTCACAGACTTCAGAATACTTGGTCCCCAATTTAGTATATAGTTTAATTCAGTTCACTTACGTTGAATCCATCTCAGTCACTATTCTGGATAGTGACTTTGGCGCTAAGGGACTATAGATATGACAGATCTTCATTGCCTTTTGTTGGGGAAGAATATTTTTTCTCTATCTTTTACGTTCATGTCTTGGGTGCTCACAAATTAAACTGATAAAAGAGAGATTGGCAAGAGAAAAGACAGATTTTTATCTACCAAGAATGTATGAGAGTTCACAGAAAAAGTGATTCAAGGAGGTGTTTAGAATTTGGGGCATGAATCTTATCAGGAGAAGAGCCCTTATGGGAAAATTAATGACTTCTAGGAAAGATAAATGGGCCCTTAGGCAAATAGATGGGAGATATCATTTTGTGACAAAGTCTGTTTAGGTGTGATGTGGGAAATTATCATCTCCAGTGATAACAGTTAATCTTCTCTGGTTGCTCCCAAAGCAGGGGATTTCTCCTAATTGAATTCTTCTGAAAGGCTTTACTTTTAGGCAGATAAGAGATTTCAGGAATTCAGATGTCTTCTACTCACAATAATTTTTATGCCACAGCAGCATATTCTAGACTCCTTCACTTCAATCTAGTGGGAGAGAAAATAAAAAAGAAATTATAAGCAAGCTACAAATGCAACATGAGGTAAGAGGACGAAAAGATGAGTTCTGGCAGAAAAGGGTTTTGAATACCTTGTGAGAGACAGGGATTCTGAAACAACCCCTAAAATATTGGGCAGGATGAACGAAATTAGGGATGTGAGTCAAAAAGAGAAATGGGAGGGAAAGGAGTCTGACCACTTCCTACTTGTTTTTGTTGTTTTGTCTTGATTTTAATTACACTTTATCAAATCCAGTTTTCTCTTTAACCCTCTTTTTTTGTAGTAACAATGGACCTATCTTTGTCACTTTGTTGCTCTGTGAACTTAAACAACAATCTGAAAATTATAGGTAAACCAATAGCATAATGCCTCATATATAGTAATAGGGGAACTCAAGAGTTTAAAATTGTAGCTTCAGTCATAGTTGATAGGCTTAAGTGATTAATGCATGTGGAAAGCTGCTATTCCAGAACCTGGAATGCACGGCCATGTGACTCCAGGAAGTGGACAAGCAATTTAACCTTTGTGCCCCAGGGGGTCTGCAAGTGATGGAGATGATATCTGATCCAATGTGTTGCAGGGAGGGAACTTCTGTGTTGCAGATATAGAATTGCTGATCAATAGATAGAGACGTACTAGGAAAATCACCACCAGCCTGTGACTTTTATTTTATTAACTTTTTTCTCAAACCCCTTACTCTCACTTTCTTCTCCTTATAAAAATGTGGGCTTGAGACGGGATGTTAATATGGGTTTTGAGGGTGCATAACCTACCATCTTCTAATATCGCCTGCATCTGAATAAAGTGCCCATAAAGATTCAATCCTTGTCTCTACTTACTGGTTCTGGTAGTGACAGGCAGCATGAATGCCAACTTTTCAGTTTTCGATAGAAGAGAAAATGTGATAACATTCACTGTCATTCACACATCAACATTTAAATGTTTGATTACTTTGTAACCATAAACATATCTAATAGCATTTCCTTTATATGATGGTTTTGTTTGGATTCTAATTGATTTCAATATACTTAAGTATTATAAAATGTGAGCTTTTATTGCCAGCCAAGTGGAATAAAAAGCCAGAAAGGTCAAGATGATTGGGTCTAAATTATTAGTGCTAAAAGGCATGGCAGACTGCTTGGAAAGCATGTTAAGTGCTGGAGGTACTTTCGAAAGTAGTCCTTAAGGCTGTCTCCATTTTCAGAGGAAGTTGGTCAGTAGCCTCAGTGTTGTATGAGCCTGGTCTAAAAGTATAAATGACAGATTCTTCTAACCCAGCTTCAAACTGCAATTATATGCTCCAGCACACAAGAATCTGCAGTTTGGAAAACGACTGCAGTCTTATCGTACTCTAATTTTTCCAGTCTATTCCCTCTGTGAGTTTGACTCCAACTCAGAATAGAAAAATCTGAAGTCTTAAAATGATCCTTATCCTAAGAAATTCTACATATGATTCAGAGAAAATAATTCTAGAACCTAGACAATACTTAGGTATTTCTTATGTAGAATACTGTAGTCGCCTTTGCACAGTTCTTAAAACACACGCACACACACACACACACACACACACACACACACACACACACACACAGAAACCTAAGGCTTCTCTTTCTAGATGAGAAGAGTTTGTTCCAGAATTGCCTTTTACTTCAGAGGTAAGATGTCCCTGTATGCATGGTCATAAATAGAAAGAGGAAATGAGTATAACTGGCATTGTGCTGCTTTTTTGTCATCTTAATACACCCTATGGAAATGACATCCATATGCCAGCAGTGTCTGCTCAGGGATGACTTTCATGAGGTAAAATGTAGCTTCACAAATCAGTTGAAATGGTTAATGCACCACTTTCCCCTTTAGTCCATATTAAAGACATTTAATGAATGTAATCTGAATTTATCAATGTTCTATTTTAGTATATCTAAAGATTTAGATATTGAACTGTAACAAAATGACAAATGGTAGACCTTTTCATTTCCCCCCTACTCAAAGTTAATTGATATTGCTAAACATTCTTTATGCATATTAATATCCACTAAGAAAAACAGTGCATATAAATTAGAGCAACAAAACCATTTGGATAGGGACAGAAGTTTAGGCATAGTTGACTGAGCAGTAGGTATCAAGACTGTATCTCCCTCATGCTTCTTTTTGATACAGGTGGGTAGGATCTCAGCACTGTCTACTCTGAATAGTTGGTGCCAATTCAGGCCATTAGCTGGTGACAGTTCTTCATCCAAAATGCTTACTAATCTTCTCACTTGCATTATCCTCTCTTTTCATTTTGGCAAGTAATATGCAATTCTTTCCATACACATTATTTTTAGCTGAACAGGGGTTGCCTGGAGCTAATGAGCTGTGGACATCAGCAGAACTGGGACCTGATATGACCCCTTAGTCAGCATAATGAAAGAAGTTTTTTCTTTCATTAAAAAGAAATGCTTTTATTTATTAAGAAAAAGATTCATTTTTCCTGATATGTCTTTCTTATATTAACATTATTTGTGCTAATGAACTAAAAACATTTGTTGAACTAAAAGTAAAAGAAAGAGAGACTGAATATGAAGAATCTGACACTATGCATGGGGGATAGACGAGATTGCATGTGTGCTGTGTGTGGGTGTGCAAGGTGCACACACGTGTGTGTGTGTGTGTGTGTAGGGAAGACGGTGGGTTAAAACCAGGACCTCTATAATTAGAGGTCCTGTTCTTTTTTGTGATATAAAACAGTGAAGACAGATTGTTCTCTTTTCCCATTTTAACAATTAATACTAATAGAAGAACATGTACATTATATTATAAAAGTAATGCTGAAACATTGCAATCATTAAAATAATATTCTAAACAACAAGTAGGATAAACATTATGGTTAAGCCTCAAACATTAGTTTAGATCCAGCTTCTACTATCAATTTCCTATGGAACACTGGACTGATCAGTTTATCCTTCTGACCCTCAGCTCTGTATTTGTATAAGGAAAGTAATAGTAACAACAGCTATTTCTTGGAGTATTTATGAGATTAAATGTGATAATGCATAGAAGGCACATAGCATAGTTTCAGAACAGTGTAAGGCCTCAATAAATGTTATACTAGTTTTTTTGTGTGAGATTAGGCAAATTAATTATATTTGGTCTTCATTTCATTTGCATGATTTGCCTACTTCTCTGGTGCTGAAAAAGCACCAGATACTTGAACATCAGGAAGATCATCAATATTAATAGAGTTTTCCAGGAAACTTTTTAAAAATTTACTTTTTAAATTAATTTTCCTGAGTATTATTTGGACTTACAGTCAGGGCCAACTTATACATTAAGTATAGCATGCTCAGTAAATAGTCTACTTTCTTTTAAAATCAGGAGAAAAATGGCCCTGGCTGGTGTGGCTCAGTGGATTGAGCGCGGGCTGGGAACCAGGTGGTCCCGGTTCAATTCCCAGTCAAGGCACATGCCTGGGTTGCAGGCCAGGTCCCCGTGAGGGCCATGTGAGAGGCAACCATGCATTGCTGTTTCTCTCCCTCTCTTTCTTCCTCCCTTCCCCTCTCTCTGAAAATAAATAAATAAAATCTTTAAAAAAATCAGGAGAAAAATGTAAACTTTCAGGTAAAAACTGTTTCAATGTATAAAATGAACATATTCACCTTTAAACCAATGCAGTTGTAAAATAACATTCAAATAACATTTTTTTTTATTATGGATAAAGGGGCTTTAGAAGGAAAACCCGCCAAAGGCCTGTGAAAGTCATAATGCAGCCCTACTTAAAATGTTTGAGTGGCAGAATTTTCCCAAGGAGACACAGTGAGTCAGTTGAAAAAGCAAATAGTAGAGTTTTGTTTGTTATTTTTCTGTTTGATTGTTGGTGGGGCACAAGGGGAGTGATGGTGGCTTGGGGATGTGGTGCACTTGTCTTGTCAGAATGGACGAGGCATATTTTTGTCAGACTGATAATGACATACGTCACCATCATGACACTGGCACATGGAAGGACACAGTAGAAAGAAAAGTAGGTGAATAAGGCCAGGGTGAGCAATTCAGATAACAGGGAAAGGGTAATAAAGACAGAAATAATTTTTACTGTTCTTCAAATATGAGGAACAGTACCTCATTTAATATCATACAAATAATTTTTAAAACCCACTGGAGAGCTGAAATAGAAGTCATAGAAATATGTGCTGCTATAGGTCTTACAACGGCCCCTTTGCTGAAGAGGAGCTAAGCTATATTTAAAACATGCTGACATGTTAGTGCAAAGTCTCAACAAAAGGAATCTGAACTTGTTGTTAAGACAAGCCCTGAGCTTAATCCTTTAGTGGAGCTATTTGAGCTCCATAGCTGATGTCTCATAAGATAATTTTGGACATATCAGGACATGTTATACTTAACCAGGAGTAAGGCAGAGTTTTTCCTTTCTCGATGCTTGGTTTTGTGGTATTGTACAAAATTATGTCTACAAATTGCTTTCATTAATAGTTTGGAGTTACATAACAAGTTGCGAAATGCTAGAAATTTCCAAAATAAAGATATAAAACATAATTTCTTGAGAGCAAAGATTTCAAAATCACAGATTTTTACTATATGCTAAAAAGGCATATTTTAACTGTGGTCTATAGCATGAATCATCAATCTTGAGAATACTGTTGTGAATATATCATATCACTCACAATTCAGTGAATCTTATAGCCAGCTATAAAAATTTAAACACCCACAGTGTAGATGACACTGTTAGGCACCAGAAATTTTGATCAGTTCTGCCAACTACAGTATAGATGAAAGAGCTAAAATTAACTCAGGGAGATCATTTCAAGTCTCTTAACCTCAGTTTCCTTATCTGTGTATTCAAGGTAGTAATTCCTACTTTATACATTTATAGTTCGGCTGAAGTCAGACAATGTCTATACAAGTACTCTGGAAACTTCAAGAAATGATGAAAATATAAGGTATGGCTATTACTATCCTTTGGGCTCAGTTTTTATAACATGACAATTAATTTTGATTATTTCATGAGGAGTATGGAATGTGAGGTTAATTTGTGGGCCTAAATTACCTACCTGCATAATTTGACTTAGTTCTATGGCAATGTCCCTGGCTATGATATTTCTCGTAGGACTACTGAAAGCAAACACATTTAGCTAGCAACAAACTCAGTTGCCCTTTGCTGCCTACTTAGGCATTCTGCAAAATGATTTGTTTTGCTATTGGCAAATGTGTTAGTTTACAGAGTCTCTGCTGAAAATTAATTGTCAATGAAAATAATAAATGTGCAATGACAACAAATTTATTCAGAATATTTGGCTTCAGTAGTTAATTCAAACGTATTCAATTCAAATGTTTTCCTTTGAGGCCATGATTATAAGATTTTTATACCTAAAGCACACCCTTAATGTTAATAACCAGATGTCTAATTTGCTGTATTAGGACCTAAATTATTTTTGCAAATTACCTTTATGAATTTGTGACTGACAAAGGCAAAATGAAGCAGATAACTTTTGAAACCTCTTTGGAGCTCCAAGTTTCACCTGTCTGTTTTTTACTTTCTGTCTCTCACTAACATTTATAAGTAGCTAATATATGCCAAGTACTACTATGTATATTATCTTATAATCTTCACAAAGATTCCATTTAAGAAGGTAAGGAAACCAATGCATTCAATAAAAAACTAAGGAAACTAAACTTTAAAGAATGAAACAATCCATCCAAGATGACAGAGCTATAAGTGATGGCACCTCTTTCACCAACTCCAAGACCAGCATTCTTTTAAAAACAAGACGATTTATCACTCAAATCTACACTCTAGGCAAGGAGTGTACTCATATTCTTTCTGTCTTTCTAATCAATACTTGATTTCAGGAAAGAATCTGACAAACTGATTCAAGACAGGGCAGTAACACATAAATGGCTCGTAAGGCTTAAATTCTCGTCCAACACAAGGAGGTGCATATTTTACCACCAGTAAAAGGCTATTTCGAACCTATGTTAAATGCTTGAAACTCTTGCTGAAACTTCAGACATTGGGACACAAGTAGGTTAAAGAACTAATTAATATTCTGAAATCATATTACATGAGTGATCTTCCCCAATGAAACAAGTGGCACCTGTAACTGTAATTGGTACAGAAGGACCGATTCTTTCCTGCTCTCATAGAAAGCTTGTATTTAGATTTGTAACTGCTTCTAACGGCCTTTGTTCATATAAAGTTACCTGCAATGAAATTGCTATTCAAGTCACGTAGAATATTTCCCCAGCTCCTCCTCCAAAAATCAAAGATTGATGATGTATCACATATATATTTAAAACACATGACTACAACCAAAGGCAAGATAAACATCTCTAAAGACCAAAAGAAGAATAAAAACTCTAATAGTAAATGTGGCTTCATTCACAGGCCTTTTGAGTTCCAGGACAAGGAATAAGCAGAAGTGGCCTTGTATTCATCTCCTAAATTAAAAAAAAAAAAAAAAATGGGTAGAAGAACAGAGCCAGGATCCGTGTGTGAAATAGGACACCAGGTCAGGGCACTTATGGTTCCAGGCAAATATCAAGTTATCGCCTGGAGGGTTGGGAGGAAGCACAAATAGTTGCTCCACCAAAGCAGGGCCAAGCCTCAACTAGCTGAGCAATATTTCCACACTACCCTTGCATTGTGAGAGGTCTGGTTGCCAGTAAAAGAGCAAGGCAGGTAAAGACAACAGTGAAACAGCCACACAAAGAAAGGTGAGAAAGGAGGGATTAAACAAAATAAACACAGAAACGAGGAAAGACCCATTGAAGAAAGTACACTAAAATTTCAAAGCATACAAAGAGAACGAAACTAATCATGAAAGATAATCATCAAACAGATGTTAATCCAGTAACAGAATTACATTTGAGTAATTTGAAAAAGACTTAATATGTATATTTAAAGTCTTAAAATATACAAAAGAAGGAAAGGAGAAATGATTATAATACTAAAAAGATTGTTAAGAAATAAAAATTATGTCTATAAGAAAAGTACTGAAGAGAAATCCTAGAAAAATGTAGCCCTTGAAATTATACAACAATAACCAAAAAAAAAAAAAAAAAAAACAAAGACAAAACCCTCAGCAAACTGGATGAACATCAGGTTGGAAGACTTGAAGAGGAGATTAATGAATTAGAAAGAATACTGAGGCTTTAGGGTAGAAGATATAAAAGGAAGATAAAGGTATTACAGTTATAATAGATTTGTAGAATGGTCTGCCTTAAATTCCTTTCCCATTAAATATTCAGAAAAAGTGAAAATGTCAATATTTAATATCCAGACTGAAGGACTGAATCCTTATTTAGAAAATACAGATACAAAGCTAAGCAAGACAAAGGTAAACAATTCTGTACCTTGACAAACACAGTACAACTGTGAAATGTCAAAATAAAGAGAAAATCTTAAAACTTTCCTGGGAGAAAAGCAAATTATCTGATAATTAGAATGAGAAGCAATAGAGGTCAGAAGACAATGGAGTGATCACTTCAAAGTGCTGGGGAAAAGACATCAGATTACAGTTATGCACAACCTACACTATCATTCAAAAGCAAGAATGCTAGGAAAACACAGGGATGCAGTCTCCATTGTCCTCCCTCCAACATGACTCCTGGTCCACACTTCTGCCTCTTTGATGGTGCCCTTGCCAAGCTCCCTAATCTCGCTGGAGTCCCAACTGAACTCCAGGGCTTGCACACGCTACAGACTATGACCTATTAATGCCTACTACCTTCATTACAAAAGTGGATGGATTGCTACTCTGTTTGATAGTACATTTGGCTGTGGGTTCCCGTCCTCTTTCTGTGGACCTTGACCAATGGGAACTGGGAGATAAGAGAGAGTAGGGCACATACATCTTTCTTTACCTCCCCTTTCATGTATTTCTCCAGGGTATGTTGTCTCCTTGCAAAATTTTCAAGCGAAGCCTCACGTAATGAGTGAAAACACTACTGAATGATCTGCTTTGTCTCTTTATAAAGTGCGCTGCTGAGAGGCACTGAGCCCTGGGCACACGGTGAGGGCAGTGGGTGCAGGGCAGGCCTGGGGTAGGGGGTGGGGTGGGGGGGCGGGGCACCAGCCTGGCACTAATGTCTCCGATTGTGTCTTCCTCACTCTGTCCTCTCTCCTGGGTGCGCCCGGTCCGCCGACTCCCGTGACGCCTCTGGAAGGACTGGACGAAGGCCCTGACTTCCCCTCGGGGGCACTATATTTTAAACAAAACGAGTTTTCTGTTGTTTGGCTACATGAAGAATTTTTCTGGCTTCATGATTCCTTTGTTGAAAATGAAGACTATTCAGGTTACATTATCCCTCCAGCACCACCAAGACCTGATGTTGATGCTTCAAGGGAAAAACTGCAGAAGTTTGGAAAGGGTCTATGACAAAGGAGGAATTCACATGATGAAACAGGTACTGGAAGCTGAATATTTGGCAATACTCAACAAGACTGTTCCAATGCATGAAGTATCCTGTGCCATGTGGCAGCGCAACCTATTTTGAGAAAAGATTTAAATTTCCATTTCTTCTTGGAATATAAGCAAGATTTCAGTGTGCATGGAAAAAATAAAGAGAAACTTTAAGGTTTCTTTAAAAACATGGTTAAATCAGCAGATGGAGTGATTGTGCCAGGAGTAAAGGATGTAGATGATTTCCTTGATCATGAACGGACATTCCTTTTAGAATATCAGAACTGAGTTAAGGATTCATCTGCTAAATCTGATAGGATGACAAGATCCCACAAAAGTGCTGCAGATGATAACAGTAGAGTTGGTTCTTTATTATATGCTTTAGGAACTCAAGATTGTACAGATATTTGCAAGTTTTTTCTCAAAGTTTCAGAACTGTTTGATAAAACAAAAACAAGAGAAGCAAGAGTATCTGCTGATGAGGACCTCAAACTTTCTGACCTTTTAAAATATTACTTTAGAGGATCTCAAGCTGCTAAGGATCTCCTCTGTTGAAGATCTAGGTCACTGCTGGATTATGAAAATGCTAATAAACCATTGGATAAAGTAAGAGCAAAAAATAAAGATGTTCTCCAGGCTGAAATGTCCCAACAATTATATTGTCAGAAAATTGAAAAAAAATATCAGAATCTGCAAAACAGAAACTCATAGACTTTAAGACAAGACGAGTTGTGGCATTCAGAAAAAATTTAATGGACCTCACAGAGTTAAAGTGGAAGCATGCACAGGGTAACCTGCCATTGCTGCAGAACTGCCTGGCAGCGTTGAATGGAGAGGGAGACGCATAAGCCACACTCCACCCTCAGTTTAAAAAGGGCTGCCTTCCTCAGACTTGATTTCTGTTTCCTTAGTGATGTTAGGCATTTACTCTTCACTAGAAGCAAAAGAAAGTGACGAAGTACATCTCCTCTCCCTCTTTGTGGGAAACAGTGGGGCATCGCTGTCCACAGGTGCTGTCGGCCTGTGGTCATCACAACACTCCCGCATCTGCTGCTCCCCTGGGCAGTCGTCACTCATGAGCACCCCCTTTTACAAAAGCCCAAAGTCCAGTCTTTTTTAAAGGAACCTCTATAACTCTGTTTATTTTATAAATAGTATTCCTTATGGCCACCCATTTTATTTACCTTTAAATGATTTCTGAAGTTTAACCCTTTCAAAATATATTCTTCCAATAAGACAAAGATTACCATTTCCTTTTGTTCACTCATGTATCCTGGTAAAGCATCTTAATCAGACTTATTTTTAATTAATGAATATTTCTTAGAAGTTTTGGGACAGACTTTTTAATGTAACCTTTCCAAGTATGATTTCTGAAGAAAAGCAAGTTCATAAGTACGATTGTGTTAAACTTGTAGACTAAACCAACTATTGTCAAATACACAGTGATACCAGTAAAATAAAGAGTGTACTGCTTAGCACTATTTCTCATTACATCATTTGCATCTTTCTTTCCTCATCTCTCTTAATTCCTTCATCTTCACTGCCTTGGACTTTTACCGACTAATAAAGCATAAGCACATTAATCCCTTCTCAGGCTTTATTTTCTGAAAGCTTGGAACAAACACAAATAGTTAATAGTTGTGAATATATTCTGTGGAGACAAGAGGGAAATCAACATGAAACTTCCAAGGTAAAATAAAGAAGATACTGAATTCTATTCCAGTGGACCCTTCGTATCTGATCGTGTGCTTAAGAAAAATGATATATAATCAATGCTTATTAAGCCACAAGATAATATCTTTTTCCTGCCTCCTTTACTAGTAGATGCTCTTTGATTTTTTTAGCTGCAATTAAATTTTTTATATCTTTAAAAATTACCTTAGAGACTTCCAACCAAGATAGAGGCATAGGTAGACACACTGTGCCTTCTCACACAACCAAAATAAGGACAACAACAAATTTAAAAACAAAAACCAACTGGAATTGACAGAAAATGGAACTGTATGGGTGTCTGACAACCAAGGCATTAAAGAAGAAACATTCATCCAGACCTGTAGGAGGGGCTGAGACAGGCAGCAGCTGGAGGACCTGGGCAGGCAAGTCAGAGGCTGGTGGACTGGGTGAGGCAGTGGCTTGTGGACTACGTGGTCCCGCATTTGTGTGCATATAAACTGGGAAGGACAACTGGGGAGTGAGACATACCACACAACCCAGGGTCCCAGCGTGGGGAAATAAAGCCTCAAAGCCTCTGACTGAAAACACCTGTGAGGGTTGAGGCAGCGGGAGGAGAAACTCCCAGCCTCACAGGAGAGCTCATTGGAGAGACCTACGGGGTCCTAGAATGTACACAAACCCACCCACTGGGAATCAGCGCCAGAAGGGTCCAATTTGAATGTGGGTAGAGGGGGAAGTGACTGAAAACAAGCAGAGAGCGGAGCAAGTGGCACTGTTCCCTCTTGGACCCCTCCCCCACATACAGTGTCACAAGATTGCCTCACCCTGGTGAACACCTAAAGCCCTACCCCTTATATGTAACAGCTACACCAAGACAACAATAACAACAAGAAAACGGCCCAAATGAAAGAACAGATCAAATCTCCAGAAAAAATACAACTAAGTGATGAAGAGATAGCCAACCTATCAGATGCACAGTTCAAAACACTGGTTATCAGGACGCTCCAGGAACTCACTGGGTACTTCAACAGCATAAAAAAGATCCAGGCAGAAATGAAGTTCGCATTATGTGAAATAAAAATCTACAGGGAACCAACAATGACAAGAAGGAAATCAGGACTCAAATCAAGGGTTTGGAGCAGAAGGAAAAAAGAAAAATTCAACCAGAACAGAATGAAGAAACAAGAATTCAAGAAAATGAGGAGAGGCTTAGGAACTTCCAGTACATCTTTAAACATTCTAACATCCAAATTATAGGGGTGCCAGAAGGAGAAGAGGAAGACCAAGAAATTGAAAACTTATTTGAAAAAGTAATGAAGGAGAACTTCCCCAATATGGCAAAAGAAATAGATTTTCAGGGACTCCAGGAAGCTCAAAGAGTCCCAAACAAGTTGGATCCAAGGAGGAACACACCAAGGCACATCATAATTATATTTCCCAAGATTAAAGATAAGGAGAGAATCTTAAAAGCAGCGAGAGGAAAGGAGACAGTACCTACAAAGGAGTTCCCATAAGACTATCAGCTGTTTCTCAAAAGAAACCTTGAAGGCAAGAAGGGGCTGGAAAGAAGTATTCAAAGTCATGAAAGGCAAGAACCTACACCCAAGAATACTCTATCCAGCAAAGTTTTCATTTAGAATGGAAGGGCAGATAAAGTGCTTCTCAGATAAGGTCAAGTTCAAGGAGTTCATCATCACCAAGCCCTTATTATATGAAATGTTAAAGGGACTTATCTAAGAAAGAGAAGATTAAAACTACGAATGGTAAAATGGCAACAAGCTCACAGCTATTAACAACCGAACCTAAAACAAACAAACAAGCAAACAAACTAAGCAAACAACTAGAATAGGAACAGAATCACAGAAATGGAGATCACGTGGAGGGTTATCAGTGGGGGAGTAGGAAGGGAAGAGAGGGGGAAAGGTACAGAGAATAAGTAGCATAATTGGTACATAGAAAATAGACAGGGGGAGGTTTAGAATAGTATAGGAAATGTAGAAGCCGGAGAACTTATATGTATGACCCATGGATGTGAACTAAAGGCGGGGAATGCGGGTGGGAGGGGGTGTGCAGGGCAGAGGGGAATAAAGGGGAAAAATGGGGCAACTGTAATAGCATAATCAATAAAGTATGCTAAAAAATACTTTTATTTTCTCAGCTTTTAAATTTAGGGGAATAAAAGTGATATAATTTCTATATTTAGAAAACAAACTTTTAAAATCAAGTGATTGGTCAATGATCACCAATAATTTTGATCATTTTAAAACAAAAAAAGCAATCTACAAGCAAAGTATATGATTTATTATAGAATCTTCTCGTATTTTACTGGCTACATGTGATATGTATGAAGTATGCAAATATACATCTGGTATATTTGTGTATAAAATATACTAATAATTACATAAATTACATAATTCCATCACAATATGCATCTAAGACACTAGTTTCCTTCAATACAGTATTCTTCTTTCCTTCTCAAAATTTATAATTTAAAAGACCTGAAATATATGAGTATGCAAAATACAGAAATGTAAGTATTCATCATGTTCCTAGCATTTATCAATACGCTAAAACATTTAATGTTAAGATATCACACTATTTTCTATAGTGGCAGACAGTTACAATTCAAAGTCTAGTTCACTAGCAACCCGATGAAAGTGTTATACAACAGACACAGTGATCCAATACTCAATAAAAACAAAAAGTATGGCATCACATTACAAATCGTAGTATTCTCTTTTCCACGTTTTAAACTAGTTTTATAGTTTCATATAATTTTGGTTTTTGAGGTCATTTGGATTCTTTTTTCTTTTTGCTGTTCTGATTGGGTGTTTTTTGCTTATATTCCA
>PVJI01026000.1:0-19581 GCA_004026765.1 Micronycteris hirsuta
GAATTTATTGCCATTTTAATGTTCATAGTTTTTATCTCATTTTTCTTAAATTTAAGTCCCTTTAACATTTTGTATAATAATAGGTTGGTGAGGATGAACTCCTTCAACTTGACCTTATCTGGGAAGCACTTTATCTGCCCTTCCATTCTAAATGATAGCTTTGCTGGATAGAGTAATCTTGGTTGTAGGTCCTTGCTTTTCTTGACTTTGAATACTTCTTGCCAGTCCCTTCTTGCCTGTAAGGTTTCTTTTGAGAAATCAACTGACAGTCTTATTGGAGCTCCTTTGTACATAACTCTTTGCTTTTCTCTTGCTGCTTGTAAGATTCTCTCTTTATAACTTTTGACATTTTAATTATGATATGTCTTTTTGTGGTTCTCTTTGGATCCATCTTGTTTGGGACACCCTGTGCTTCCTGGACTTGTATATTTATTTCCTTCACCAAATTAGGAAAGTTTTCTTTCATTATTTTTTCTAATAAGTTTTCAATTTCTTGCTCTTTCTCTTGTTCCAGTACCCCTAATGATTCAAATGTTGGTACACTTGAAGTTGTCCCAGAGACTCCTTAGCCTATCCTTATTTTTTTGGATTCTTTTTTTTCTTTTTATTGTTCTGATTGAATGTTTATTTCTTCCTTATGTTTCAAATCATTGATTTGATTCTCGGCTTCATCCACTCCACTGTTGGTTCCCTGTAAATTTTTCTTTATTTCACTTAGTGTAACCTTCATTTCTGCCCGGGTCTTTTTTTATGCTGTTGAAGTACCCAATGAATTCCTTGAGCACAGTGTTTTGAACTCTGCATCTGATAGATTGCTTATCTCCATTTTATTTCAGATCACTAGAAAAAGAGTTTTGTTTTCTTCTTTCATTTGGACTGTATGTTTTTGTCTCCTCGTTTCGGTAGCCTCCCTGTGCTTGTTTCTATGTGTAGGTAGAGCTGCTTTGACTCCCTGTCTTAGTAACGTGGCCTAGTGTAGAAAAGCATTCCCATAAGTTGGATGGGGTAGAGCCTTAGGTAATTGTCATGGTCGGGTAACCCATATGAACCAGGTTGATGAAGTCTCAGATATTGTGTTGCCGCTCTGTGGCTTTGTGTGGGGGAGTCTTCAGAGTAGGAACAGTGGGCTCTGGGTTTTTCTCCAGGAGGAAGCTGTCTCCTGCTACTTGCCTTGATGCCAGACACTTCAGTTTCTCCCCGTATGCCACTGGTGCCCTTTAATCTGCTGTCTGGTGCTGGAGCCCAGAGGGACTGTTGCCTGCGTAAGTCCTCAGTCCGTTGCAGGCCCTTTAAGCAGCGACTCCTGAGAATCCCACAGTTTTCTTCTGCCACCCCAACCCCTACTGGTGCTTACAGCTAGAAGGTATAGGGACTTATCTTCTGGCACTGAAACCCTGGCCTGGGTGGTCTAGTGTGGGGCTGGGATACCTTGCTCTCAGGATAATCCTTCCCAATTTTTATTTACCACACATGGGTGTGGGATTGGCCCATCCCAAATATCCGTGTCTCTGCCCCTCCTACTTGTCAGAATGAATGTGACTTCTTTAATTCCTTGGTTGTCGGACTTCCATACAGCTCAGTTTTCTGATGGTTTAAGTGATAGTTGTTTTGTGGTTTAGTTGTAATTTTTGCTGTGGTTGTATGAGGTGAGCCATGTTTACCTATGCCTCCATCTTGACTGGAAGTCACACTTTTTTTTTTTTTTAAAGATTTTATTTATTTATTTTCAGAGAGAGGAGAAGGGGGGGAGAAAGAGCAATGTATGGTTGCCTCTCACATGGTCCTCATTGGGGACCTGGCCCGCAACCCAGGCATGTGCCCCGACTGGGAATCGAACCGGACCTTCCCAGCCTGCACTCAATCCACTGAGCTACACCAGCCGAGCTGGAAGTCACACATTTCTTAAAAATGTTTTGTGTGCTTTCCTCTTTCTTGGCAGGAAGTTTGATCCAAATTGTCTAGTTTCCTATTTGCTATGGAGTTTTTGGCAAGTAGAATTTGAGTGTATAAAATATGTTTCTTGTTTCCTTTTCTCTTTTAAGGGTCTTAATATTTGAATCCTGGACCAATAGGAGTTTGCCATACATGGGTTAAATAGTGAAATAATGAAATTACAATTTCAAGTCATGTATTTCTTTCACTTTTCAAAGCTTCAGAGCTTTCCCATTTGTCTGGGAAAACTTTATTATCTGGAATAGGGAAAGAACCTTTAAAATTTGTTTTTTGGTTTATTACAATTTTGTTTCATACTGTCTACCCTCATTAATACATCAATATGTATTTTCATATTGGCCTTTCAGTGGATAGCCAATATATCTTAAATAAATAAGGCTCTTAAATGATTGCGCAAATGAATTATACTAAAAACATACTGTATTTTTAAATTTGCCTCATCAGATTAATTGTTGTATTTAATTTTTGTGAGTATGACTCCCTAACATAATGGCCAGAACTTCCAAATTCTCTTCACTTCCTAGAGCAGATATATAGATTCAGTTTATATGAAGTCAAGAGTTATGTGCTAACACATTTTCCACACTCCTCTAACATAAGGGAGAAGTCATGAGGAACTGGACAAAGCGAGCCTTTTGAAAACAAGTATTTAGCAGAGCAAATATGGCAGTTTGGGGACTCATGGTGAACATTGGGTAGCCATGTCCCCTACCTTTGACAAAGCTGAAAAAACAAAACAGCTCTCTCCCTCAGCACCCGCAACACCTAATCAGGGGTCACCACTTTGCCTCCTGTCTGCAGAGCTCTTTGTACATGGCCCTCGTCTCTCTGTTGGATGTAACTCTTTGAGCATATCTGCATGTTTTTAGGTATTTTTAAAAAGTAGACAGTAAAAATTCGTAATTAATATAAATGTCAGCAAGGAGAAACTATACATCCCACATTATACCAAGAATAGAAATATTTGAAAGAAAATATCTGCTGTTACATTCTAAGGTGCTACTCAGTAATAGATTCCTATAAATTGTATCAAATCTGATTTGATGTGGATAATGAATAAGGCTTCTCCAGTGATACATGGTAACCATTTGATACACACACACACATACACACGCACACATATGCAGTTAGTAGAAGAAAAAAATGCCTAAATGGAAATCATGTTAGTTTATGAAGGATAATGTAGTCATGTCTCAAAGTGTAGCCATGTATGAAGTCATGTTTCAACATGACTTATGCTTTGACTTATAACTCATTTTAGTCCTTGCTAGCCATTCAGCCAGCTGACACTTGAGATGAGCTATCATTTGGTTATTTTGATGGTTTTATATTTGGTCTTTGTTGCTCAGACAGTCAAGTGTTGCCTTAAGGAACATGCCAGATTTCCTAATTTACCGTGATAATCTTTCTGCATCAAATCTCCTAGATCAGTGATTTTTCAACCTCCTAGATCAGTGATTTCAACCTTTTTTATCTCATGGCACACATAAACTAATTACTAAAATTCTGTAAGCACACACAAAAATAATTTTTTGCTGATCTGACAAAAAAATAGGTATCATTTTGATTCATTAACACAGGATGGCTACTGTTGTGTTGGCTGTTGTCATTTTTTATTTGACAGTCTAGGGAAAAAGAGGTCAGTCCCCTGACTAAATAGTCAGGTATTGCATGTTTTAAAAAGTCTTGCAGCATATGACTGAAAATCGGTATTCCTGGATGTATTGTTTACTTGCCAACTTTTAGGGCTTTTGCATAATAGATGAATTACACTATGAATGCACTGTTAAGTGTCCAGTATGTAATAGCAAAGATAGACTTTAAGAGCCATGTTATAGGTCGGTTTATGAAGGAGTATGTTTTCTTAGGTTCTGTTAACACTAATTGATCATTAACAAATAATCATGACTACATTAGTCAGATTTGGTGATGTTTTATATGAGGTGTTAGGGTTGATGCTCAGGAATGCATCTCCTGTTAAAATTTAAAGAGGTTATAATTTAAACCTGGTATTTATTTGTAGGTGAGTGTTTTTAGTAACAAATTTCACTTGTGAAACAGGAAAATGATAAGCTTTGGAAGAAGTTTTCTCACTCAGTGCTGTGTGAATTAAACATTTGTATTTTAACAAAATACAGACGGGCCCAGATAGAGAGTAGGCTGACAGCTGTTGGGGGGCCTGAGATGTGGGGGGATTGAGCATAAAAGGAAAAAACCTCATGGACATGGACGACAGCATGGTGATTGTTAGCGGCGGGGTGTAGGGAGGTGGAGAAGGGTATGCGGGAATAAATGGAGATGGACGGAGACTTGACGCGGGGTGGTGAGCACACACTACAGTGTACAGATGGTGTGTTGCAGAATGGTGCACCTGAAACCTGCATAATTTAGTTGACCTATGTTATCCCAATAAATTCAAGTAAAAAGACATTTGTATTTTATTTATTTTTCTTTAAAAATTTGTATTTTATTTTTCCTTTTTATTGAATTTATTGTTGTGACACTGGTTAACAAAATTATACAGGTTTCAGGTGCACAATTCTACGACATGTCACCTATACACTGTATTGTGCATTCACCACCCACGTCAAGTCTCTGCCCATCACCATTTGTCTTTCCTATACCTTCCTCCACCTAAACATTTTTTATTTTTGTTTCTCATTTTTTTGGTACTGTAATAAAATATCAATTAGTAGTACATTATAAAATTGATATTTTTTTTTCCCCCTAATACAGAGGCTCCACCATGAGACGAGGTGGATGGAGGAGGCGAGCTGAAAATGATGGCTGGGAAACATGGGTGTGTTTTAAAAAAATAAAAATAATTATATTGAACTGTTTAGGTATTTTTCATTTTACTTATAGTTTATAATATGACTTAAGGCATTTTCTAAGTTGCAGATCACTTCAGATACCCACTCTGAGTTTTAGCAGTGTAGTGAAAGCTCAAAGTTTAACCCCTGAACTTAGAGGAATTTTATAGAAGAAATAAATATTATAGTGCACAAAATATATTGTATGATCATTTAATTGCAGCATTGCTAATAATACTGAGAAAGAGAAAAACATAGGTATCATAGATATAGATATAACAATAGGGAATTGGATAAATAAATTATTTTTATAAAGTGGGACACTGTGCAACCACTATTTAGCTTTATATTCTTAACCTGGCAGATGGCCTTGACTTTAAGGGTATTGTGTTATAAAGGAATTTATATATATATATATATATATATATATATATATATATATATATGACCCTATTTTTGTAAAACTGCTATGCTCTGATGCATAGACATAAACTTTGAAAATAAGACCCCAAAATGTTAACAATAAATGGGATCATAGCTCATTTAAAGTTTCTTCTTTATATTTTTCAAACATACTGTTTTTACTGTGAACTTGTAATATTTGAATGACCAAAAACAGTGACATCATTTCCATTTTGGAAAATGTATGCCACTTCATATAACTACAGTTTTCTTTGAATCACTAATTGATCATTCTTTATTGATCTAGATAAATCAGTAAAGTCAATCAGTAATTTAAATCAGCTAAGCCTAATTATTTCAATATTCAGGAAAAGTGTAGCTGAATTCAGCTGCACTTTCTAGATTTGTAAAGGTCTGTAGGAAAAATGGTAGTGTTTTTACATTCTTCTTGAGGTTTCTGTTAGCTAGTGAAATTTAGGACTACTGTCAAATAGATTGATTAGATCCAGAATTTAGCTAGTGAATCATTTATTATTTTCTTATTTACATGTCTGTAGAACTGTACTGGTTTGTTGAACTGCTTCATTTTACTTGAAGTTATTAATTTTAAGCTTCCTATGTAAAGAACATAGTGAAAGCCATAAAATAAGCTCTTATTGACCACTTGTCAAATTTTAATTGGTTTAAACTCTGGTGTAACTTTTGCTTGCTTTTATAGATAAGAATATTTTGTGGCATTAAACTTACTATTTTTGACTTTTTAAAATAACTTTTAAGAATGTTACTAAAATTGAGTCAATAGAGGAAAAAGTCTCTTTTGATTTGCCTGTTTTATTGCCTTGCCTCTGGTTCATGTTTATAATTACACTTTTGTCATATTATGCCTTGGTTGCCAGCACAGAATAAGGTCCTTTTATTTATTATTTTAAAGTAGAAGTTTCTTTAAAAGGAGAGGATAGAAAATACAACTTTTGTGATTGGTGTTTACCTTTTCTTTAATTCCAGGGTGGGTATATGGCTGCCAAGGTCCAGAAATTGGAGGAGCAGTTTCGATCAGATGCTGCTATGCAGAAGGATGGAACTTCATCTACGATTTTTAGTGGAGTTGCCATCTATGTTAATGGATATACAGGTTGAGTACTTTTTAGGTACCCTATTTTGGTATGCACTTTTATTAAGATTGAGATGATTTAAAGTTTGTTTTTAATCATTTCTCTTGTATATAAAAATTATAAAAATAAAATCCTTTGCATAGGTACTCCTTTTGCTTTCCTTTCTACCTATGCCTGCTACTGTCTTTTATTCTAATTTTTTATCAAAGTATACAGTTTTAAAAAGCCAAATGAGATTTGAAATAAAAAACAGTAGTCTTGCTTAAACGGCTGATTGGAAGCTCATCACACGTGTATGGGGCTTATAAACTGTAACCTTTAATAGAGGGGAATTTGGTAAGGCTACCTCATTGGTAAATATCCCACTGTAATGATCTATAGGTCCTTTGGGGCTGGTGAAGGAGGAGTATGGTATGTGTGTCAGATTTCCCATATTCTTGCTTGGAGAAGGATATAACTGTAGCTGCCAGCATTTTAGCTGCTGAAGGGGAAGTAAAGGGCCAGAAGTAGAATTTTATTTACTTTCCCTGTTTTTCTTTTTTTTAATCCCCTACATTGTTTCTCCCCCTCTTGCTTTGTTTGTTGTCGTTGAGTCCAGTATCTGGAAGGGAAAGAATTATCGTCTTCCTTGTGAGTGGGAGAGGAGATCTGGAATTCTAATCTGTCTCTTACACAGAACTTCAACTGTGAACTTCTTGTTTTACCACCTACTCACTTGTCTGTTTTTGGATGTGCATTGTGCCCCTATTTCATTAATTTCTCTTGGTTTTACTGGCACCAAGCAGACTGTTTTGGGCTTCCACACAGCCAGTTTAGATGTTAGCTTTCTTTGCTTTGCAAAGTCAGTTACCACTTGCTCACTGGTAGTCAGATGTTACTGCTAAAGCTTCTCTTCATTCTCTTCAGAATTTCTTTCCTAGTAAGATCATTTTAGTGTGCTTTTTGATGTGAATGGCTGTAAATATTTGTGTCAACCTCTTAACATTTTTTCATCCCCACTTCTCAACAGGTAGCTACTTGAGATCTTTAAGAGACCTTAAAGCTAGGCTTCCCCTTCATTGATTGTCTTCCTACTGGTGTAGCTGACTTCCTTGTTATTTGTCTGCATCTGAGCATTTATAAGATCTTATTATAGTTGCCTGTTTATTAGAGCAAGAGCTACATTTTCATTACTGCTATATTCTTGGTGCCTTTACGTGTCTGGGTATTGCCCAACCACATCAAAATTACAACTAAAATAGAAGACAGCCATCATTCAGAACCATCAGAAATCAAGTTGAATGGAAATCTGACCACTACAAATTAAAGAAACCAGATGGATAGGAGGGATAAAGATGCTGAATGGGCTAGTCTCACACCCACATATGTTGGATAAAAATTCGGGAGAGATACCTCGGGAGCGAGGACTCCCAGCCCCATACTAAGACCCCCCAGCCCAGGGTTTTAAACTGCCAGGACAATAAGTCTCCACAACTTCTGGCTGCAAAAACCAGTGGGGATTGAGTCAGTGGAAGAAACCACTGGAATCCTAACTAGTTCCCCTTAAAGAACCCACACACCACATGGACTCACCTACTCAGACTCACTCCCTCTGAGCTCCAGCACCGGGGTAGCAGCTTAGAAGGCACCAGTGGCATACAGGGAGAAACTGAAGTGTCTGGCATTAATGCAAGCAGAGGCCATTGTCCCTCTTCTAAAACCTCTGGTGCCATATCACAGACTCCATCAACCTGGCCAACACTGTTTGCCCAGCCTTGGAGATCCCCAAAGACTCCACCCCACCCAATTTACAGGACCACCAAAGCTGCTTTTCCACATAAATGGCAGGTCTTGGCTGATACTGCACAACTTCTTAAATTTTCTCAAACTACAGCTGACCTCAGTGAGCCCAAGGCATGGCACTAGCATAAGTCAGCTTAGATTCACAGCTTGGCTTGGCCTGGGAGTTTCCAAGCCCAGTACAAGTAGTAGTCATCTCAGATTGCTTTATAGCTCATGCAGGATAGCCCTAGGCAAAACACAGGTAGGGGCTGAACTTGCCCTGCACCACCTGGGAAACCCCAGGCCCAATGCACCAAGTAGACAGCTACAGAGCAGTCAGGGCACCACCACCCTGCCCCCGCACAGCTGGTCTCCATGGAGGGCAGAGGTTTGTGGTCAGTGGTCACAGCCAGTCCTTGTAGCTGACTAGCCTGGGTAAATCCCTCCCATTGATCTGCCAAAAGCAACCAAGGCTCAACTACAAGAGAAGGGTGTACTCAGCCCACATGAAGGGCACCCAGCTTGGGTGATAGGGGGAGCTGTGCCACTTGACCATGTAGGACACCTAGAACATTAGACTACACTGCTATGACATGGAGTCAGAGCAGCTCTACCTAGCCCTGGCTAGTGTGGCTCAGTGAATTGAGCACTGGCCTGCGAACTGAAAGGTCGCTGGTTCGATACCATGTCAGGGCACAAGCTTGGGTTGTGGGCCAGGTCACCGGTTAGGGGCATGTGAGAGGCAACCGATTACTGTATCTCTCACGCATTGATGTTTTTCTCCCTCCCTTGCCCTCTCTCTAAAAGTAAATAAATAAAATCTTTTAATAAAAAGATATCTCTACCTAATACATAGAAAACAAACACAGGGGGGCTGTGAAAACGAGGAGACAAAGAAACATGGTCCAAATGAAAGAACAGATCAAAACTCCAGGAAAAAAACTAAACAAAATGGAGATAAGTAATCTATCAGATGAAGAGTTCAAAACACTGATTATAAGATGCTCAAGGAACTTAGTGAGGACCTCAATAGCACAAAAGAGATCCAGTGAGAAATGAAGGATGCACTAATTGAAATAAAGAATAATTTGCGGGGGAACAATAGTAGAATGGATGAAGCCGAGAATCAATGATACAGAACGTAAGGAAGCAAAAAACAACCAGTCGGAACGACAAGAAGAAAAAAGACTCCAAAAAATGAGGATAGTATAAGCAGCCTTTGTGACTACTTCAAAAGATCCAACATTCACATCATAGGGGTGCCATAGGAGATAAGAAAGAGCAAGAAATTTGAAATCTCTTTGAAAAATGAAAGAAACCTTCCCTAGTTTGGCGAAGGAATAAACATGCAAGTTCAGGAAACACAGAGTCTCCCAAACAAGGTGGATGCAAAGAGTCCCACTCTAAGACACATAATAATTAAAATACCAAAGGTTAGAGAAAAAGAGAGAACCTTTTTTTAAAAAAAGATTTTATTATTTTTAGAGAGGAGGTAATGGAGGGAGAAATGGAGAGAAAAACCTTAATGTGCGAGAAACATTGATCGGATGCTGACTGGAAACCTGGCCCACAACCCAGGCATGTGCCCTGACTGGGAATTGAACCAGCAACCTTTTGGTTTGCAGGCCTGCGATCAATCCACTGAGCCACACCAGCCAGGGCACGATAAAGAGAGAATCTTAAAATCAACAAGAGAAAGCAGATGGTTAGCAACAGGGGAGTTCCCATAAAACTGTCATCTGATTTCTCAAAAGAAATTTTGCAAGTTGGAAGGCCTTGGCAGGAAATATTCAAAATAATGAAAAGCAGGGACCTACAGCCAAGATTGCTTGACCCACCAAAGCTATCTATCATTTAGAACCTAAGGGCAGATAAAGAGTTTCCCAGACAAGAAAAAAACTAAAGTTTATCATCACCAGCCCATTATTATCTGAAATGTTAAAGGGACTTATTTAAGAAAAAGAAGATCAAAACTATGAACAATAAAATGGCAATAAATTCATACCTTTCAACAATTGAATCTAAAAAACAAGCTAAGCAAACAAGAACGGAGACAGAATCATAGATATGGAGAGCGTTTTGATAGTTGCCAGATGGGAAGGGTGAGGGGGGGAATGGGTGAAGAGGTGAGGGGATTAAGAAGTACACATAGGTAGTTACAGAATAGCCATGGGGATGTAAAGTAGAATATAGGAAATGGAGTAGCCAAAGAGTTTATTCACAGGAGACATGGACATGAAAAATGGTGGGGGTATTTCCTGAGGGAATTGGGGAGTGCTGTGTGAAGGGTGGCAAAGGGGGGAAAAATCAGGATGGCTATAATGGCATAATTGAGAAAATGAAATTTTAGAAGTTTTTTTTTTTTTTTTTTAAAGATTTTATTTATTTTCAGAGAGAGGAGAAGGGAGGGAGAAAGAGCAATGCATGGTTGCCTCTCACATGGCCCTCACTGGGGACCTGGCCTGCAACCCAGGCATGTGCCCCGACTGGGAATTGAACTGGGACCCTCTGGTTCCCAGCCCGCGCTCAATCCACTGAGCTACACCAGCTGGGCATAATTTTAGAAGTTTTTAATTATCTGATATATTTTTCTTGTTGAGTTTTATCAGGCATTGACACTGGATTTAGTCTAAGAATGTTACCTCAAAATGAATTGCTGGTGCATCTTTGAAAAATTCACATGTAACTTTTTCTTTAGGTATTCTGGAACATTCAAGCTTCACAGACCTTCCTGAGATGCATTATAAAAGATTAAAAATGTTAACAAAAAGAAAGAAACATTGCTTGTTACATTAGCCAGTTATGGAAGTCCCCAATTTGCAAGGGCACCCTCATTCACATAAGAGGAAGAAAAAGAGATTGTGTGAGGGGAAAGAAATGAAATATTGTAGTAATCATTTCCATGTTTGAGAATCTGGAATTCTAATTATTTTCTTCACCGATTTTGTGTGACCATAAGGTATTTTCTCTTTGAATGCATTTTGTTTGGACCCATTATTGTCACTATCCCTTTCTTTAGGACAGAGATAATATTAATTTTTACTCTTGTTATTTTCAGGATTACATTATAATTCTGCAAATAAAGTTCCATTACATAGAATTTCATAGGGACATGCAAATTGTGGTGATAGAATTTATTTAGAAGAATATTCTGTTTTAGTGAATACTTTGCAGCTTTATAGATAAAACAGAATTAATATCCTCTGTGTAATGAATTTGCAATGTGTAATGAAGAATAGTGCTCCAGATGCAGTAAGACACTTAGGGAATGCCATTTTATTGTTAATTCTTATCATGCTTCTCCTGGACTTTACTATTCCAAATTTTCCTGATTCTTTTAAAGCTCCCAGTTCTGCTATCTGAACTTCTCTTTGATAATCCTTATTCCTTCCAACCAAGTTAGCATTAAACTTAAGCTTAGAGATAAGATCCTCCACTTTTTTGGATACTCTGCCTCTGTCACCCCATTTCCTCTTTTCTTTTTTCCCCTTCCTAAAAGCATCTTTTTCCTGTTAAGGTTAATGTTTTTGTCTTTTATCCATTTTCATAAATTAAAAATGTTTTTGAGATAATTGTAGGATTATATTCAGTTTTAAGAAACAACACAGAGCTCATGAACCCTTTGCCCTGTTTCTCCAAATGGAAACATCTTATAAACCATAGTACAGTAGCAACCAGGAAATTAACATTGATACAGTCAAAATATAGACCATTTCCACACCAGAAGTGTCCTTCATGCTGCACTTTTATAACCACACCTATTTTCTTCTGCTTTCAGTCCTACCCCTGGCAACTACTAATCTGGGCTCCATTTCTATACTTTGTCATTTCAAGAATGTTACATAAATAGAACCTTTTGGGATTGGTTTTTTAAACTTAGTATAATACTCTGGAGAGTCATTCAAATCATTGTATATATCAGTAACTTTTTCCTTTTCATTGTTGTGTTGTCTTCTGTTGTTTGGGTGCTCCACAGTTTGTTAACCATTCGCCTGTTTAAGAACATCTGGGTTATTTCCTGGTTTTGGCTCTGAACACTCGTGTACGTAAGAGTGCGGTTGCTGGGTCATATGGTGGTTTTGCATGTTTAATATTAAGAAACTGACAAACTTTCTCAAGTGGCTATACTATTTTACATTCTCCTAGCAATTTGAGTGCTTCATTTTCTCTGTATCCATGTCAGTAGTTATTTTTAGAGAGAGGGGAAGGAAGGGAGACAGAGAGGGACAGAAACAGCAATGTATGGTTGCCTCTCACATGGCCCTCACTGGGGACCTGGCCTGCAACCCAGGCATGTGCCCTGACTGGGAATTGAACTGGGACCGTTTGGTTCCCAGCCCGCGCTCAATCCACTGAGCTACGCCAGCCAGGGCTGCTTTGTGTTTTAATTAATTTGGTATTCTAACAGATACGTAGTAGTATCTCATTGCATTTTTAATTTGCATTTGCCTGATGGCTAATGATGTTTATTTGCCACCTGTATATCTTCAATGAAATGTCTGTTCACAGATCTTTTGCCTATTTTCTAACTGGATTGCTTGGTTTTTTACTGTCGAGTTTTCAGAGTTCTTTATGTATTCTAGGTACTACTCCTTGGTCAAGTATGTGGTTTGCAAATATTTTCTAACAGTCTGTAGTTTGTCTTTCAGCCTTTACACATGGTCTTTTGCAAAGCAAAAGTTTTTTATTTTGATTAGGTCCAGTTTATCAGTCTTTTCTTTTATGGATTGTGCTTTCAAGTCAAAAGTCTGCTTAGCACTAGATTCCAAATATTGTATTTCAAAAAAATTTATAGTTTTGTTTTACATTTAAGTTCATGATTCGTTTTGAGTTAATTTTGTGTGTGGCCTGTAGATAGCCCATTTCTATAGCACCATTTGTTGAAAAAAATGTTCTTTTTCTATTGGAGTACTTTTGCACTTTGTCAAAATCGGTTGGGCATATGTGGGTGGATTTCTTTCTAGGTTCTCTGTTGTGTATCTTATCTCTTCACCAGTACCACACAGTCTTGACTATGATATCAACATAGTAAGCATAAACATCAGGTAGAGTGATTATTTCCATTTTCTTCTTCTTTGTCAGGATTGTTTTAGCTCTCCTAGAGCTTGTGACTTCCCATATAAATTTTAGAATAAACTTGTCTGTGTCTACAAAATAAATACCTTCCTGAGATTTTCATAGGAATCACTTCAACCTGTAGACCAATTTGGGGAGAATTTGCATCTTTGTTATGTTGAGTTTTCCAGCCTATGGACTTTCCATCTCATTTTACTCTAGTGACAAATATGTTTTATTTGTTGCTTGTGTGTTAGTTAGGAACTGTGTTTGAACAGAGATGGTGGTTGATGGAAAATGTGGATTTTATGACAAGTAAGTAAACTGGGAGTTAGACATGATCAGAAGAAAATAGGTAGGTGGCAACACAGAAGAGCGGTAATTGCCTTTAAGAGTTAGAGTGTATCCTTTATAGAAGGATTGACATTTTTTAGCTGGGTCTTAGAAGTGTTACTAATGAAAATGGGTAAAGACATTCTTGTCCTAATCTAACCTACATTTTCACCTTTACATTCTCTAATTTTGATCAACAGACTTACCTGATATTTTAGGTTTGTCTTTGTACTTTCTCATTTCTGTGCTTCTCTTTGTGCTTTTGCCTCTGATGAAAAGCTCCTTCCCTCGTTTCTGTGAACTGGAATGATGTTCATCCACTCAGACCCAGATTAAATTAGAATTTGCCTTCTCTATCTAAGCCATTCTATAGTACTTGAATTTCATAGCATTAACGCTAGAAATGTTTACTCTGACATCCAAGTTTTGTCTTGTACTGCAAGGTCTTACTTAGGTACTTAGCTTTTCGGAAGTAGAAAGCCTATTTTATTAGTAGTGCTTAGCCAAGCATGGATCAGATATTACACTGTTAGGACTCTTAGATTTACTGTTCTTTCTGCCTTCTCTAGGACTTTTTATCATTCAGGTCTCTGCTCATACGTTGCCTACTCTGAAAGACTTTCCCTGACCACCTTATGTAAAATAGGTGTACCTTGCCCAACAACTACTTTTCTTACCCCCATCCAGGTTATTTTCTTCATAGAATTTATTTGTACCTGAAATGGTATTATTTACCTGACTTATGTTCTGTTTTCCTAGTGAAGTAAAAGTTTTGTGGGACACAGATGTAACTCTTGTCATTGCTGTATCCCAAGGGCCTAGAACCTTGCCTGGCACTTACATTGTAAGATGTTCATAAATGTTAGTTAACTGAATGAATGAATAACAGTTTTCATTCGTTAAAATGAACTGACAAATACATCAGAATGTTAAAATATTTTAAATGAAAATGTTAATAGATTTTCATTCATGCTAATTTAACTCAGTGTTCTTGAATCTGTAGTTTTTAATTAAGAAGTGGACCACTTCCTAGGCTTACTGAATTCTAATATTCTGGGATGTAGGCTCTGGGCATGTTTGTGTGGTCAGAATCTCTCTTGGTGAGCTAGTGCTTCCATCTAGTGAACTGTTATTACTGTCCTCTGTGGAGTAGGATCAGAACAGTCGATGTGAAAGAGGTATTCTGGTTACTTTCTATTTTTTTCAGTATATGGATAGACAACCAGGCCCAATGACAGGTACTGCTGACATTGTTGAAAAAGCAGGTGGGCAGGCAAATACTTTGGAATGATTTGCAGTGTGGGTAAGGGACTATATACAAGTGTAACAGACTTACGTTCCAGGCTTGGGATTTCAAACAAATAGGGATTTGTTCGAAAACTTAACCTTATATTGATGTTTTCCTGAGCATATGAGTGTGATGATTTAGGAAGAGTCCATTTAATGCTAATGAGTCTAATTTTTTTAGAAATGGATGCCTTCTGGGAATTATTTTTGTTTGTATATGTACATATTTCCTTCCATTTCCTGTGAGACTGCTCTTGTAGGAGATCAACCTCCAACATATGAGAGGCTTACTATATTAATTTTTACCCCCCGCTGTAATTTTGCCACTGTCTAATAGGTATTTGCCTCTGTTAGGTACTTAAAAATGTGTTCTCTAGGCCTTCAAAACTTTTCTTTAGTTTTGTTTTGTTGTAGCTTTTAGCGGAATGTGGTAAGTCCGATGCAGTTAGGGAGGAAAGGAGTCGAGAGGAAGCCTGGCTGTGGAAGGAAGAGTAGTGGATGGGAGTCAGGAAACAAAAGGGACTGTACAATAGCTGTGTGATTATGGACAAGTCATCTAATTTTTCTCAGTTTCCTCATCAGTAACTATGCTAAATTATCTTTTCGAATGTATAGGATTGTGAGATTCAAATGTAATAATAGAGGATATTACTACCGTCGGACCAAAGGAGAGGTATAAGCAGCCATTTGGTTTACTTGTTTTTGCTTGTATATAGCACAACCAACATTTAATCTAATTATTTAGATATGCAGAATGAAATGATGACAAAGTAGATGTTTTCTCAGTAGAGATCTATCAAGGAAAGCTTTTGTACAAGATTTAAAAATTGTTGGTAGAATTTGTTTTAGCCAAATGAGCAAAACTTTTCATAAGCTGGGCCCTGAGATGTGGAAGTGGTCTTCATGTGGTTGTTTTGGTGGTAGACAGCGGCCTTTGCTGTGCCACAGGTTTACTTGCAGAGCCTTGGGCCTAAAGTGAGGTGCTCTGCTTAATATGTGCCTTTTACTTTTACAGTACTTAAATGTCTGTTATTTATGGTGGTTTGTTTTAGGTAGTCTTGAAATTTCATGGCATACTGAATATTCTCAAAGCATCTTCTGTGAAAATCACAGTAGGAGTACTGTGGAATGTAATTTTAAACTTGATTCAGAAGATATTTAGTATCCTAGAGTGCCTTCATGGTGTAAGGAACACACCCATTATTATTTTATGTAAAATGTCTACTAAGTGTTTGAGTTTCTACAGTGTCAGAATCCTTTTATTGAAGTAGTGATGGTTCTTGCAGCCCAATACTTTCATTCTAGTTAGTACCGTTTGTCACTAGACAATCTGCTACAGAAAATTATCTGGTTTACATCCCCGCCCCCTTACCCCCAGTAGTCTACCTTAAAAAGCAGGTGGGCTAGCTAATAAGACAATGATGAAAAAGAACAATGAGGGGAGAAGAACTAAGTCTGATATCCCAAAACCTATTAGAAGGCTATAAGCATTAACACTTTGTGCAACTTGTATAAAAATAGGCAGATGGTTTAGAGAAGCTTAAAATGAAATTCTATATATAAATTTAATATGTAAGTTAGATATCTATATATGTATCTGTTAAAAATTAAATGAGTTAATATTTACAAAACACTTAGAAACAACCTAGAACTTCAATATCACATTAAATATTTTAAGTTATAAAGGCTTTTTCCATAGATCATAGGGGGAAAGGGTAGGACTATTCAGTATAATTTTTTGCAACAAGTTGGATGACTGGAAAACTTGTATGTGAAAATAATAGGAAATAAAACACTAAGATCCCAATAGATTAAAAGGTCGATTTCAGAAATAATCTATTTCAGAAAATAGACCTGGGTAACAAACATGGAAATAGGTTCAACTTCACTAATAGACAGAGAAATGCCTAACGAACCAAGATAGGTTTTTTGCAACGTGTATTTATTTTTAAAAATTACTATGTGCTTATTTATACCTAATACAGGCATGGATGGATAAAGTAGTCACTCTGTTGTTGGAGTGAGAGTACTATAATGCTAGACTTGCTTTGGAAAGTGGCAGTATGTGAAATAGATCACTGATGGCAAACCCAAGGCCGGCGGGCCACCGTGTTTTATCCGGCCTGGCACCTTGTTTCTTCCAGGTAGCAGTGCTGAGCTCTTGCTTAACTGTTATGGAGTAGTTAAATTTATACAGTCCTAAAATGACATTTGGCTCTTTGAAGGCAACCGCAAGGCTCATGTGGTCCCTGGTGAAAATGAGTTTGACACCCCTGAAATAGATGAATAGTCTTTAATAGTCTTATAACCTCTGACTCAGTAATTCTTCTGAGAGTCCATTCTAAGGCAGTAAACCTTACTGGCCCCCCAGTATAAAGTTTACATAAAAGATGATTTGTCATATTGTTTTGTTTAAAAGCAAAGCATGCATAAGAATGGAAATGTATTTATAAATTATACCATTTACATGGTGACTTAAAAGTATAAACTGTGGATGATTTGTAATAACTCAGAAACATTTTTGGTAAATGAGAAAAGGGTAAGATATAAATAAAAAGTAGGGGATGATCCAACTTAGGAAAAGTACAGAAAAAAAAAATGCTAGAAGCAAGTAAAGCCTAGTGTTTGCTCTCTTTGGGCCTAGAACTATGAGTGGTATATTTTCTTCTCTTTATTTCCCAAATACTTATTTCTAGACATGTTTTCAGTAGAATAGAAAATAACCTTTAAATAATTCTGAGCTTTAATGTTGTCTTGGAAAACATGAAATTACATTACAGCCTTTTTGCTTTTAGTCTCAAGACATTGGTGTTGAAATATGCTGCTGATAAGATAGATTGCAGAAATAAGGAAAACAAATTACTTAGGTAAATTTTTCCAGATACACTATGTGGTGAACTGTATATTTTATTTTTACTTTTTCCCTAAAATCTGCCTGCCCTCTCTGGGAGAGGATTATACTTCCTTACCTATTGAAGTCAGGGTTTTCCATGTTCACAAAATGTGAGCAGAAATGGTATATTTTATCACTTTGGGTATCAAGCTTTGAAAGCCAGTTTGTGCTTTAAGCAGAGGTTCTTTGACAATGTGGAGCCTAGAGTGTGGCTCCATGGTCATTTAAGAGCGCAGGATAGGTATGTCGCATGAGTGAAAAATAAACCTTTGTTGTAAGTCACTGAGATTTTGAAGTCATATGTTATAGTCATGTAACCTGCCTTATCTTCTCTGAGCAATATCTGAAATGGTGGATAAGAGAAATATTTAAGACAAATATTGTATTTTGTTTTAGGTTTCGTAGAGTGGTAGTCTTTGACTATATTTTAAATCAGGCATACTTTCTGTAAAGGTCCAGAGCTTTGTGAGTCATGCATTCTCCATTGTAGCTACTCATCTCTGCTGTTGGGGCCCCACAGGAGCCAGAGACAGTATGTAAATGAATGATTTGGCTATTTAAGATTACAGACTCTTGGAGTTGGAAGGAACTGTAAGCTTTCAAGTTAATTATTGTCAATGTGATACTTCCTTCATATTGTTGATAAGTAAAGAGGCCACCATTGGGCCTCTTGAAATGACTCCAGTGGTGTTACACTATCTTGGGAGGCAAGCTATTTCACACAGGCTTGATTGTTCTGGTGAGCTAATATCTGCATCTCCGTAACTTCTATCCACTGGTCCTAGTTCTTTGAGATTCCTTAGCATAAACCCTGTCATGCCCTCTCAGTGTGATATTCATGCTAACAGCTCTTCAGAACTGGATTATATTCCCAGTTTGAAAGTGTGCTTTCAAACCTGTGGCCACATCTTTCCCTATCCCCCTAAAAGTTCTGTTCATCTTTCATCTGTTTATCTTAATGTAAATATTTTAGTTTCAGGTTCAGCTTAGTCAAATGTTTGTCAGCTCTCTGTTCCCATAGAATTTTTTTCTGATGTATTATTCATTTTATGTTAAAAATCATTTATGGGGGACTTCCTAAGATGGCGGCATAGGTGAATGCACCGTACCGCCTCGCACAACCAAACAAGGGAAAAAACAGAAATATACACATCCAAACACAGCCAGATCTGACAGAAAATCATATTGAGAGGAAGTCCGACAACCAAGGAATTAAAGAAGATACATTCATCAAGTTTGGTGAGCCAGAAGGTGCAGAGCGAAGGGAGAGTGCTCGGCGACCCCGCGGCGAGCAGGTGAGCAGACAGCAGGTCCGCGGTTGGAGGGGCGGTCCCGCGGGGCTGCAGCACACCCAGACGGGGACCGACTGAAGTGCGGTCTGCGCCCAGCTCATCCGGACCCAGCAGGGCCAAGAGACCGGTGGACTCAGCAGGTCTGCATTCATGTGCAGAGAGAACCTGAAAGAAAGCAGGGCGCAAATCAACGGCGCAGATTGAGAGCAAGTGAGGGGGTGGAGTCTGCGACCGGAGGAACGCCTGGCCTCATAAGAAAGTTCGCTGGGGAGACCCTCGGGGGATTGGAGCTGGGCAGCTCGTCCACCGACCCCGGAGCGACCCCCGGAGTCAGCGCAGAGGGGCCCAAAGTGCTTGCAGGAGGCGGTGTGGGTGCGGAGAGCGGAGAAGGCGCCATTGTGCGCTCAGGTCCCGCCCCCACAGGCTACGGTCCCAGCACAACTACGGGGAACTTCCCTGCACAGGGGATCCCCAAGACTCTGCCCCCCTTACAGTAACAGGTTCACCGAGGGGGAAAAAAATGGCCCAAAGAAAGGGACAGATCAAAACCCCAGAGCTAACCGACCAAGAGATAGCCAACCTATCAGATGCACAGTTCAAATCCCTTGTAATAAGGATGCTTTCAGAATTCGACGAAAAATTAACGAACTTGCTTGAACAAATGAGGAGAGATCTGCAGG